>PVJD01004419.1:0-137276 GCA_004026545.1 Mormoops blainvillei | reverse complement strand
CCTCCCCGCCTTTCTAACTCTATCACAGTTTTGAAAAGGATCTCAGAGACCACGTCATCCCATCCTCACTTTACAGATGGGGGACCCGAGGCCCGCCGTGGATCACCTCGGCCCGCCCAGGTAACCAGGAGAATCTGGCTGTCAGCACGACCACACTCCTCTCTGCCCCTGTGCTGCCTACCTCGCGCTTTGAGCCCACTCTCATGGGCCGAGGTTTCACCGCCCTGCCCGCCGGGGTGAGTGGAGAAATCTTTGAGGAAAAATAGCACGCTTAGAAGGGACTACTTGGACACATGTCCTGTTTCATGGCAAGACAGGGATCACCCTCGCACAACGGCAGACTGACCAAAGTTCTAAGGAGTCCCCCACCTCCTTGGAGACCTGGGACCTGGCCCTGCCCAGGAGCCGGCACAGGCCTGGACACTCCAGAGACCCATGACAGGCACCATGCACTTACCCCGGGACTTCTTGTGTGAATTAGTGTCTCCTATTAAAAATGAAATCCAAGATAATAAATTGTCTTAAAGGGCTCAGATGTCTTTAATCGTGGTTTTATCTTCTCCCCCAGGCCTGGTCATTTCTAATGAGTTCCAGCTCACATCCTGGATGAATTATCGTTGGAGAAGAGTGTGTGCACTCAGTGAAAATAAACTAGCAGTGAGACTCATGTTTACTCTTTAATTCACTCTACCCAAAAATAGTTTGCTTTTTTTAAGAACATTTTTAAAAATACAAGAGTGACTACTGATTAACCCCTTATGCTTCATACCAAAAAACAGACACACCCACAGTTGAATTTATGACTTTTGATTTATGGAGTAATATGTAACGTGAATGTAATTTATGATCTTTGACAAGTTTCTTCTCGCCCTGGGCCTCAGTTTACTCATCTACAAAGTGAGGATAATAATATCGACCTACCTCTCATGGCTATCGTGAGGATTCATGTAATTAAACCATTGAGTTCAGCATACAGTAGTAAATGTTAGGTTTTTACTAAAGCTAATGTTTTATAATGCTATTCAAAGCTGCCTATAAATTGAATTTAGGAAAGCCAACCTGTTTACCCATTGGTGGACATAATTTCAGGGGTTCTCTCCTTCTTCTTCACTCCTCCTGGATCTATAGCAGACCACAGTTCCTAGTTGTTTTTCTGCCCCCCTTTGTCTTCTGGTAAACACCGGCACATCTGTAAGCAAATCCTTAAATGCCCTAGAGAACTACTGCTTACAGAAATCCTGTGCTGAAACAAAGCCATTGCCTATAAAATGAATAATCACCTTTTAATTGATCTCATTTGTAAGTTGGTGTATTGAATTTCTGTACATTGAACCCATACTGTGGGGGTTGTTATATTTCGATTTCCTTAACAACCTCATTTGGTGAGAAAAAAATTATACACCAAGGAAAGGAGGGATCAAGCTGCCCTCGCTTCTCTCTACAGAGTAGAGCTTTTTGTTAATTGTTTTTCTCTTCTGTAATTCCTTCCTCTTTCTGCCCACGGAAGAGACAAGGGCCTCCCAGCAGTCGGTCCTCGCCAGGGTGGTGAAGGACATCGGTGTGTGTGACTCTGAGAGGCGGCGCTTGAGAAGGAAGCTGAACTTCTGAGCTGGAGGCTGGGTCGGGTAAAGATGGAACCGCGGACCGGAAGAGTCCCTTGTCCAAAACAGCTGCCACCTCTCTCCCTAGTACCTCCTGCCCCCTTTTCTCATGCACTCCTCACAGGGTCACCTCGACCCCACCTAGAAGAAACCAGAAGCCAGAGGGACCTAGTCTAGGTCAAAGTGACTTCCCCCTTTGCTCCGAGGGGTGAGTCATCCTCTGGTTGCTCCGTCAGTTGAAAGATGAATATGAGTATGTGCTCCTTCGGGGCACCTGGGGCATGGACAGATGAGGCCTCTGTCATTATTCACAGGTCTGGTATCTACCTTGGCCGTGGCAGGTACTTCATGTTATGAAGAGACTCTGAGAGAAAGGTCAAGAGTAGAAAACCAGAAAAGAAGAGATCTGACAATGTTTTTACCTAAATTTCTCTTGTGAATGTAAAATGTCACAATTCTGGAACTACTATTTATGAGAACGGTAAAAACTTAATTTTCTACATCATGGTAACACCATAACTTCCTTGGTTAAAGCCCCTCTCTTTGGGGTAATTTATTCAATTTAATAGAAAGTTCTCCCGCTTCCCTTCTCCTTGTCTCCCTGGGGAGAAGCTAAGTTCCCAGAAGGTTTTTTCTTACTCTCCTGGCCTTATGAGAAGGTCATCTGTTCCAGATAATACCTGTCATCCTGGCAGGTCTAGGTACCACCCACTGTCCGGTCTGGCTACCCGATGTCCAGTCTGTCCAATGTCATCCCTCTGGGCTTGGGTACTGGATTCTCCCCTTGCCACACCCACTTCTAAAGTGTCCACAACTGATGCTACGATGGCACAGCCAGTGCAGGTTGTCCTCCCTATGAGTCAGCCTCTCATTGGCTCTGTTGATAATGTGACTCGTCTGTGTCCTCTCTCTGGTCCCCAACTTTGGCTTATCCATCCTAAAGACTTTGCTATGATGTCCTGTCAAACCACATCACAGTGCCTTTATGGCATGGGATACCCTGACCAACAAGTGGTCTCTTCCCAAAATGTTAGATCCTGTTTTCAGGTCTCCAACTGTACCCTCCTTCAAGGATTCAACACAAAGCAGGAGGCTGGGTGAGGTAAAGAATAATTATTCTTTCACCTGCCTTGGAGTGTTGATGTCATCCCTCAGAGGATCCAAGGAGAAAATGCATATAACTCATCAAACACAGGGCTTAGCACATACAAAGTGCTCTGTCAGTCTTACAAAGACATCCCATGAGCTAGCACAGTCTAATCAAATATTTTATCACTTACTTAATTGATTTAATATCTTTGTGTCCTTGTCACCTATGCTAGCACAGTACCTTATAAACAAGGACTAAGAAATTATTTGCTGAATTCTTTCATTTTAATGGATGAAATCCAACCTCGTTTGAAGACAAATCTTATCCTTTCCACTGGATTGGTAGAGACGGGGATACTGGTAGTTCATTTGGGGACCCCAAAGGAACCAGGACATGAGCCAGTTAGAAAAGGGACAGGTATGTATGGGGCTTTCCCACCCACAATAGTCCTACTTCATGTTCTTCTTTCTTAATTATTTGTCAGGGCTCCCCTCGAAAGCAAGTGGCTGAGCAGAGTTTAGGAAATGGTTTTGAAATTGATGGGCCCAGGGAAGTCCCTTTGAGTCAAAACCTGAAGAAAGTGAGTACTGCTGAGCAAAGGAGCTTGTCTTGCCTCAAGACGGGAAGAAGCGCGGGGAGCCGCACAGGAACAAGAGTCCACCCTGAGTGCTGTGTCCGGCACACGGCAGGTGCTCAGCGGGCAGAATGAGTGAGTGAGTAAGTGAATGAATGAATTCTTGATTCCAGACAGGCGCTCTAAGCCTCATTTTTTATCCCTACTTGTTCAGAAAGTGACCACAGCACATGTTTACAAGGCCACACATTGGCTCCCTGAGCTCTGAAAACTGGAGTAGGCAGAACGGTAAATGGTGCGAGTCTTATTCAGCACTGCGCACATGTGGGTGAATGCCTGGCATATTGCCTCCCGGCACTACCAGCAACTGGAAAGCTGGCTACCTCGGGGTGCCCTGTGATCTACTCAATGTGGGCACCTGTGAGAACCAGTAATAAGAGCTTTGTGGTGGCATGTGGGGGGGAAACCATAATTCCCGCCCTCAAGAAATGTATAAACTAGTTAGAAGGAAATGATAAATATACAAAAATAGATTTAGTTATACCTGGAAATACATGTTAAATTGCATTTCAATAAAGTAGTCATTTTGTGCTACAGATTTTCAAAAGAGCAGGTGACAATTTTGAGGACCAGAGAAGTAAGGGGAGAAGCTTTCTGGAGTTGTTGAGATCTCCTGAATCAAAAGGCGTGAGTCAGATTCAGACAGGTGGTGGAGGGTTGGGGGAGGGGGTGTCGCAGCACAGCAAGGAGACCGAGTGTCCACAGGCACCTCTCTGGGGGCTTGGCAGAGAAGACATTGGAAAGAGTCTCAGTCCGTAATAACAGGGATCTCATGTCAGATATTGGGCCAAAAGTTAAATGTGAATTACCTTAGGGAATCCTTTCAACAACTCCCCAAGATAGTGTGGCAGATACTGCTGGGGCCTCCCTGTCTTCCTTCCTCACAAGATCTCAGTTTTGAGGTGCCAATGTGTCCAGTTAAAATACTTGATATGTCAGCTTCCTTTGCAGGTAGAGTTGGTCATCCTGTCATAGTTGTGGTCAATGAAATATAAGATGGAGTCACAAAGTGGGGCTCTCCAGAACGCTCTCCAAAGGGGAACGGGTGCCGATGGTCTCTTGCTACTTTTTCTCACACTGGAATAGGCACCTTGTGGCCCCAATGCTTGGGCAACAAGGCAGACGGAGCCTGGGTCCTCAGCGAGTCCTGGATTTCCCTGAACAACCTGTTCCATGAGAACATAAGCTCCTGAGGGACTTCCGGCCAAGATGGAGGCGTAGGCAGATATGCTTTGTCTCCTTGTACAACCAACAGAAGGGCAACAGATTTAAAAACAAAAAATAACCAGAACTGCCAGATAATCAAACTGTATGGAAGTCCGAAAACCAAGGAGTTAAAGAAGAAACATTCATTCAGCCCCGTAGGAGGGGCAGAGATGGAAGCCGGGATGGAGAGGATGCACGGCAAGGCAGCGGCTGGCGGACCAGGCGGTCCCACATTGTGTGCAGATAAACTGGGAGGAACAACTGGGGGTGAGACAGACCATGCAACCCAGGGTTCTGGTGCGGGAAAAGCCTTAAAACCTCTACCAGTAAAAACCTGTGGGGGTTGCGGCAGTGGGAGAAACTGCCAGCCTCATAGGAGAGTTTGTCTGAGAGACCCACGGGGTCCTAGAACGTACACAAACCCACCCACCCAGGAATCAGCACCAGAAGGGCCCAATTTGCTTGTGGGTAGTGGGAGAAGTGACTGACAGCCAGCCAAGAGCCAAGCAAGCAGCATGGTTCCCTCTCAGACCTCTCCCCTACATACAGCACCACGAGGCAGTGACATGGGTTGTCCCACCCTGGTGAATACCTGAGGCTCCACCCCTCATAACATAAGAGGTGTGCAGAGACAAAAACATACGGTCCAAAGGAAAGAGTAGATCAAAGCTCCAAAAATAGAACTAAGTGATGAAGAGACAGCCAACCTAAGAGATGCATAGTTCCAAACACTGGTAATCAGGATGCTCACAGAAATGGCTGAGCGTGGTCGCAAAATGGAGGAAAAAGTGAAGGCTAAGCAAAGTGAAATAAAGAAAAATATACAAGGAACCAACAGTGAAGGGAAGGAAACCACCAGGACTCAAATCAATGATTTGGAGGAGAAAGAAGAAATAAACATTCAAACAGAACAGAATAAAGAAACAGGAATTCAAAAAAATGAAGAGAGGCTGAGGAACCTCTGAGGCAACTTTAAATGTTCCAACATCCGAATCATAGGGGTGCCAGAAGGAGAAGAGGAAGAGCAAGAAATTGAAAACTTATTTGTTAAAATATGAAGGAGAACTTCCCCAACCTGGCAAAGGAAATAGACTTCCAGGAAGTCCAGAAAACTCGGAGAGTCCCAAAGAAGTTGGACCCAAGGAAGCACATACCAAGGCACATCATCATTATATTACCCAAGATTAATGATAAGGAGAGAATCTTCAAAGCAGCAAAAGAAAAGGAGACAGTTACCTACAAAGGAATTCCCATCAGATTATCAGCCGATTTCTCAAAAGAAACCTTACAGGTAAGAAGGGGTTGGAAAGAAGTATTCGAAGTCATAAAAGACAAGGACCTACATCCAA
Source organism: Mormoops blainvillei (assembly GCA_004026545.1). Classification (NCBI taxonomy): domain Eukaryota; kingdom Metazoa; phylum Chordata; class Mammalia; order Chiroptera; family Mormoopidae; genus Mormoops; species Mormoops blainvillei. The sequence continues at coordinate 131,396 of PVJD01004419.1, read as the reverse complement.
GATTACTCTATCCAGCAAAGCTGTCATTTAGAATGGAAGGGCAGACAAAGTGCTTCTCAGATAAAGTAAAGTTAAAGGAGTTCAACATCACCAAGCCCTTATTACATAAAATGTTAAAGGGACTAATCTAAGAAAAAGATGATAAAAAATATGAACAGTAAAATGACAATAAACTCACAACTATCAGCAATTGAACCTAAAAAAGCAAAAACAAACTAAGCAAACTGCTAGAACAGGAACAGAATCACAGAAATGGGGATCACATGGAGGGTTATCAGCGGGGGAGGGGGGTGGAGAATGGGGGAGAAGGTACAGGGAATAAGAAGCATAAATGGTAAATGGTAGGTACAAAACAGGCGGAGAGGTTAAGAATAGTATAGGAAAGGGAGAAGCCAAAGAGCTTATATGTACGACCCATGGACATGAACTAAAGGGGGCAATGCTGGTGGGAGGGAGGGTGCAGTGTGGAGGGGAATAAAGCGGAGAAAAAATGGGACAACTATAATAGCATAATCAATAACATATATTTTTTTTAATTAGAAAAATAGAAAATAAGCTCTTATTTGGGTGAGCCACTGCCATCTGACCTCTGTTGTTTGCAGCCAAACACAATCTTAACAGATACAGGGAGGTGATATTAATATCCTGTTTATAGACTGGGAAAGGAAGCTCAGAAAGTGTCACTACTCTTAAATAACAATCTAACAGTCAAGTCCAGACTGATGCAGAACAAGGCTGGTTGACTCCAAAACTACACTGAGAATGTGCAAAGCTACTCCAGAAGTACAAAAAAAATAGTTCAAGAAATAAAGCAAAATTTAGCAACTCTTCAACCCCTCGTGCAGCCTTTATCACAATCTTCCTTTTATTATATGTTGGCAGGCGTCTCTCTCTCCCCGCCCCACCAAGTACGTTTGTAATCCCTAGAAGGCAGGACTAGGACATAATCGTGCCTGTAGCACCCCCGTTTTCCCTGTCAATGCTTAGCTCAGGCTAAGTAGGCAGCACAAAAATATTTGGGTCAAGTTAAAAAAAAAACTCAGGATACTAAGTCAGGATCATAACTGCCCCTGAGAAAGCCCATTTCTTTGGGTACAGATGTGTGTGGTTGTGCTGGTGTGTGCTTGAGGGAGTGTGTCACACTGCGTACATGTGTGTATGTGATTAAGTGTACATGCACACACACATGCCCATGCCTGAGTGTCTGGGAGGGAGAGCCAGAGGAAGAATGTTTTCTCATCACTGTCAGAGCCCATCCTCCCCCGCCTCCACCCCCCACTCCTGCAGACATACAGTGACAGCACCAATGATTATATTAGCGATAACTAAACTTTTGGGCAGGACCTGAAAATTTAATTTCCTTGTGGGAAGCTGCAGAGAACCAAGCTTATTTAGTGCCAAGAACCCGTGAACTTTCCCAGAAAAGGAAGAGAAAATACCAGCTACAGTCATTGGCCTCTGGATTTTTTTGAAAAATAAAAAGGCACCAGCTCCTTTTTGAATACCCCATTTAGAAACGGCTCCAGGTCCGTTTCTCTCTATACCTTCCCCACTTCAGAGAGGGGGAAGACATAAGGAGTCCTGGGGGAACACTGAAATTATTCCAGTGAATGTGAATTTCTCTCCATTGTTTAAAGAAGTATAACTCTATCGATATTGTTTTTCTTCATTTGCTTGGGTGGTTGAGGCCCTGATGATATCTGCTGAGGGCTAACCATGGCCCAGGTACTGTGTTAAAAGTGTTTGAATGCATTAGTTAACTCATCGAATTCTTCCATTTGGAAGATGAGAAAACGGAGGCAAAGAAAACTAACCTGCCTGAGGTCGCACAGCTAAGAAGTGGCAGAGCTTAGACTCAGGTCTAAGTAGTGCAGCTGCAAAGCCCAAAACCTTAATGCCATCATGTGGCCTGGTAAGTCTAGAATGCCAGCAACACATATCTCCTCTAATCAACTTAAAAAAAAAAAAAAAGAAAGACAAAAGGGGAGGAAGAGGAGAGGCACATTCCCGGCAGCAGCAGATGTGCGGGACTGATTCCACCAGGACGTCTCACGCCACCTTCCTCTGCGCAGACCTTCAGGCCCGCCCTGAGCCTTCGCCTTGTTGAACAAAGGCAAGACTTTCCTCAGGCGGTCAAGGAGGATTTACCAAGAAAGCGACATTTAAGCAACAATGCCAGACAATAATGTATTAGGTGACCTGCAGAACGATTCTTCCCAAAAGGAACTACAGGTTGGTCCTAACACGAATGTGATTAACCCCCACACACAAGCACTCGGGCTGTCTGCCCCACCTACCCAGCCACTTCTCTGAGGACATGTTTATGCTGGTGTGCCGGTCCCCACCACAGCAGACTAAGGCACAGACAGGTGGACACCTGGCCCAAAATGGACCAATGGCTTTCTTTCTCTTGGGGGGCTGGGACCTAAGAGTGTTAGTTCTTCTCTGCTGGCTGGCTCTGGTCCTCACTTACCTGTGAGTTTTTAATACAGTCTCACGGCAGGTGATAGCAAAGTATTTCTGAGAACAGGAAGCTTTTCTAATTGGTACAAAGGCACCATTTGGCTAGGGGCAGGGTTGGGGTTCCATTATGTCATATACCCACCGAAGCTGAGAAGGCCAGTCCAGAGAGAGAGATGGAGGCGGGAGACCGCTGGGCCCCACACAGTGAGCCATAGTGAGAGCAGCTCACCCCAAGCTCCTGGTGCTGCCCCACTCCTGGTCCTGTCCCTTGTGACCACCGGCTACTTCCACCCCTGACTTTCCTAAATTGCGCTCTTGCCATAAATTCCCCTAATTTGCCTAGGCTAGCCTGAGCAAGTTTCTCTTACTTGTGCAGTGGGGTAACATTTCTACACTACTAACCGATGTGCTCTTTAATCTGGCATTTCCTTATACCCCGGTATCTCTCCCCTTTTTTTGTTCGGACTGGCAGTCTGCATTCCTTCCCTCAAGGAATAGGTGACAAAACAAAGCAGAAAAAGGAAATAAAGTTAATGATTAACTTGAGCTTCAAAATCATAGGTACTGATGAAGAAGAAGGTCTCAGAAGTGACAAACGGCACAAGGTCCCCTTCCCCCGCTTGCTTTCTCTGCGCTCCATCAGGATGTCCGCACCGCTCCTTTCTGCGGGCCGCGGACCACCCAGAAGGCGGCACATGGCTTGCTTTTTTCATGGCAAGTAACAAGCCACTTAAGCTAACTAAAGGAAAAAAGGACTGTATTAGAAACAGTGTCTCCAGGTACCCAGGGCAGAGGAGCCCCCTGGTTCTCTCTTAGGCGGGCAACGACAAATGAGCAGAATCTAATGAGCTCCGCAACTCTGCAGCCATTGTTTTGACCCTCCAACCGCGCCAGTCCTACACGGGAGAGAGTGCAGCCTGAGGCTGGCACGCGTGGTAAGAACACTGAGGATACTGACTGCCAGCTTGAGATGACTCAACAGGGTGAAGCGACTGCCAAAAAACCAATGCAATCTTGAGTTGCATTAATAAAAGAGGAGGTGGCGGTGCCCTCAGTTCATGGCCTCCCAAATTCAAGGCGCGGTGGACAGAGAAAGGTGGTCAGGGAGGACTCAAAGATGTTCCCCCGGGAATGGTGGGGGTGCCCGGAATGTCGCTGTCTGGACTCCTTTGGGGGGACTGGTGGAAATTTTCGGGAGTTGTGCTCACCAGTGTGGAGTCTAGGGGTACATGACCTGATTTAACCCCCAAATTCAGCCACTTTCTAGCTTTTTCCTACATGCCAGTAATGTCCTAAGCACTTCACACAGAATGTCTGATTTAATCATCACCACAACCCTCTAAAGGAGTACCACCGTTACCCCCATTTTACAGATGGGGAAGCTGAAGCACAGGGAGGTTAAGCAGCTTTTCTAACATCACACAGTGAGCTATTCGAAGAGCCAGGCTTTGATCGCAAGGAGAGCGTGCTTTCTTTGCTCTGCCCCAACCAGCTATATGTCCTTGAATCTTGTCACCTCCCCTCACTGTGCCTCAGTTTGCCCAGCTGAAGTGTGAGGTCCATAAGCCCTGTCCTACCCCAACCCAACATCTATGGAGTGGCTAAAATATTATTGATAAGAAAGTGTTGGGAAAAGATGAAAACAATGTGCCAAAAGATTTACTATTACCTTGGCCTACAGAGGCCTCACAGAGAAAGATACGGGACGAACCCCCTTCCTACACTGCCACATATGGGGGTTTCATCTTGGTTGTCCTCATTGGCATTGTTCCAAACCCTCTGGTCTCAGACTATGCACTTAGCTTTTGTAGCCTCTGATTAGCTCCCTAAACAGATAATAAGAGTTGACACACTTTCTGGATTTTCCAGGACCAAAATTTACCCTGTCTCTGGACATCATCCTCCTGCTTCACAGCTCACTTCTGGAAACAGAGTCAGCGCCCACCCAGGCAGGTGGTAACCCAAAGTCATTTACTGAGCATCGTTCTTGTTAGTGCTGCATAACAAGCCGGCCTCAAATAGAGGCTTAGAACAAAAACATTTATTTTGTTCACAAATCTACAATATAGGCAGGGTAGGGTGGGACAGCTTGTCTCTGCTCAACCCAGTGTCAGCTGCAGTGGCTGAAAGGTGGGGTTGTTGGCCTCGCTCACTCTGCTTGGTGCCCGGGGTGGGCAGACTCACACAGCTGGGGTTGGCATGGCTGGGGCTCCTCGGGTACCCCTCTGTCTATACGTGGTCTTCCCACAGGCTCTCTGCAGCATGACAGCCACAGACAACTTGCAGGTCGGCTATGGTTCCTTAAGCACATGCCCTGAGACACAGTAAGAGAGCCAAGCAGATGCTTTTATGACCTAGCCTCTGAAGTCCATAGTGTTACTGACCTCACACTCAGTCAGCCCAGGAAATGACAAAGGTAAGAGGAAGGAATCTAAACTCAATGGTCAATGAGGGAGCGTCACCATCACACAGAATGGGGCAGATACAGACATGGTCGCCTTTGGGGAAGACCACCTACCACAGGTTCTTACAATATTCCAAGCAGGAAGCTAAGTGCTTCATGATCATCACGGGGCCTTATCCTTAAATTCACCCCAAAAACCCTGTTCAGGGAGGCACAGAAGACATACAGAAGATGGAGGGCTGAGACAGGTGGTAGGCAAGGCCAGCCCATGGGGAGGGAGACTTGGGAATGAGGCCCAGCTGTGTTGGACCGTGAGGCCAGGTGAAGGCTGTGCGAGGCAAAGATCCGGCTTCCATGATGGAACACACTCAGTGGTAGCTGTCGGGCACAATGATCAACTGAGGGAGCCCTGGCATCAGCCCGCTGGGGCTCACAGCCAAGCCTCTCTTCTTATAAACTGTACAACCTTAAGCAAGCTTCTTCCTTTCTCCAAGCCTTGGGGTCTTCATTAGTAAAATGGCAACAACCACAGTGTCTGCCTGTGAGGATGAATTGAGACAAACATTGTCTGGACTCTAGTAAGGACTCGATCAATGTCAGCTGTTATTATTTTAAAAGTGGTCCAAGAAAGACATCTCAAAAAGACAAATCTGTTCCTACTACCAAAATTATGTGTCATTCGCCCTCAAGCCCAGCAAATGCTTTACAGTTGCCGGCAGTGTCATTACTTAGCCTCAGGTAGACAAGATGCTGCAGCTCACCAGCCTGGGCGTTTCATCTCTCTCCCTCTCAGCCCCTCTGATAGACAGGAGGGTGGTGTTGTCTACAAGAGCCTCTCCGGTGTCCTTCCCGGAAGAGATACCTGCGCTGACTCAGCTGGGAGGGCGTCCAGTGACTCATTATGTATGAAAAACTGATTAGCTACCCTTGGGCCTTGGGAAGGGAGCTAATACTCAGGAGACCAGAGGTTCTCTTCCCACCCCAGGACCCCACTGGCTCCTCAGACAGGCAAACGAGGGCATGAAAATGAACTGGGTTTCCACCTCAGCATTAGTCATTCTGGATACATCTCCAGTTTTAATAAGACGATTTTTTAGCTCACTTCTGAATATTCAAACACGCTGCCACCCTACCCTCATCCACTCCCATGGCTTCAATTACCATCCGGAGCTAAAGAGTCCCGCATCCATGTCTCCTGCTATATTTGTTTTCAGAGCTGGACACTTGCCTCCATTCAGCATGCCCTCCACCTTGGTCAGCTTCGGCGCCCCCTCCCAGACCAGCCTTTCCTCCCGAAGGCTCAGTGATGATTCCCACAGTGCAGCAGGAGCCCAGACCGGAAATCCAGCTCCTGACATGCCCCTCCTCTGCCCCCCACAGGTGGCCCATTGCAGCTTGTGTTGTTTCTACCTCCTGAGTCCCCCCCTCTGCCACGGCCTCTGCCAGAGAGCATCCCACCCACTCCTGGAGCCATCTCTGTCCTTCTCCAATTCTTCCCCACCACGGCTATGACATCTCTGTGAAAGGCAAGTCCTGCCCCTTGCCCTCAGATAAAGCCCACGCTCCTTAACACAGTCCCGAGGCCTTGCTTGATCCAGCCACCGCCCATCTGTTATCAGCTGAACTATCACCACTGGAACATGATGAAGCCCCAACTCCCGATACCTTTGAATGTGACAAGATGGCAGAGGAAAGCCAATCTCTCATAAATCAGTGCTTTCTGAGACTCCAGGCAGACTGTTGAGGTAGGAGATATCTGTGGGCCCTAAACAGAGGGTGACTGATGCATGTCCAGTCACTGAAGCCCCCCCTTTAACATGTAACGACACGATGGGCTCAGAGCCACACTTTGATTTGAAAGTTTCTTTCAGGGAAACCCAGCCCCGGAATTCCCACCAGGTTAGTGGCCCAGCCGCCTTCACCACACTCAGCAAGAAGTCCTCTGACTCTCCAGGGCAGCTATGTCACTAAATACATATCCATTCTTGTCTTGACCACTGAGATCCTGCTGTTCCCACCCCCACTATTTTGGGGGCGGGGGCGGTGTCCAGACACCACGCCATGCACCGCATCAGTTCAGCATGCACTGGCCCTGCATGGAGTGGAGAGTAACTTCACTCTGATGCCTCTTCTAGGCTCTGAGCATCCCCTGCCAAGTATTTGGACTTGCCTGCATTTTACCTATATGGAGTGAATCTGGGCTCGCTGAACAACGACCCACTTGTTTAGAAGATAAAGAATCTAGTCTAGCTCCATCTGGAGCTAGAATGAAGGTGCCTATGCCAACTCCAGCCCACCAACCCTCTCTGCCCCCTCCCCTGGTTTGTTTTCCTCCATATCACCTGTTACCAGCATCTAACTTACTATGCATTTCATTTGTTTGCTCACTGACTCTTTTGTCTGTCTTGTTCTCTGCTACTTCTCCGAATAGGTGCTCGATGTATGTGTGTGTGGGGGGGGTGGAGGGCATGATTAGAAGGGTAACTGAAGGAAGAAGTGAATGCACACACTCTCTTCTTCCCTCCCCCACGAAGGCATGGAGGTGAGTTTCCACTCTCACCATGACCTTGGAGATTCCCCTGAATTCACAGTGGGACTCCCCTCCACTCCCCTCACACTTTACCTTCCTCCGTGTGATATTTCTGCGCACTGAAAGAGTCCCTGGTCTGTCTGTGGACATTGCCCCGGCCCTAAAAATGTCCCTCCAGGGCCAAGGCGGTTTCTGTTCACAGATGTGAAAGGGGCCAGGATCCCCACTGATCCTAACGGAGAGACAGACACACCAGGGCCTGAGGTTCAGCCCCCTATAGGACAGTGTGAGGCCAGGACCTGGGCTGCGGTGGTGCAGGGGACACTCAGGACAGACAGGAGGAAGTGGTGGGGCCTGGAGGCTCTCAGGGCAGGCAAGCAGGGGGCAGCAGAAAAAGCACCCAAGCAGGAGTTGGGATCTGGCCTCCCCTCACCAGCTGGGAGCCCTGGCAAGCCCTGCAGACTTCCTGAGCCCTCGGGGCCTTCCTGGGGCTGCTGTGAGAAGCAGGTGGAGAAGCACCAGAGAGGAGACCCATGTAGTGGTGAGTGGCACAGGCTGGCACCGAATCCCCAACTGCCAGTTGCTAGTTACCTGACCTCAGACCGGTTTCTAAACAGACCTCAGGCCTCAGTATTGTTTCAGAGTCAGGCACAAGGTTAATGAGCTATTATTATTAAAGGTAAAAGAATGCAAAAGAGTAACCTGATCCCAAGGCAAGAGAAGGGTGTGGTGCAAAGGTACAATCTTACTGTAGTTGCCTTAGAAACTGGGAATTGCCCTGCTCCCCACTATTTCCTGCCCCCATGCCACCATGCCTGGCCCCCACACATTTCTAGGCGGAGAGACACACTGGCATGCTGCCTTGGGCGTGGCTGGGCTCCTGGGCCTGCAATCCTCAAGGAGCTACAGGTACTAGAGCCTTTCCCTTAGTGGGTGACTGAGTTGAGCTCCATGTGTGATCTCCACCTTAAGGAGGCTGTGGAGTCAGACAGATAGTGGTTCAAATCCCGGCTCTATCATTTAGCTGTGTGATCTTGGCTAAGTTAATTACCTTCTCTGTGTCTCACTTCTCTCTAGAATGTGCAAATAATGATAGGTAGCACCCCCCCACCACATATGGTGATCAATTATTGGGCATGTCCATGTCTCCAAAATAAACCCAAGCTTTCTAGCCTCTCTGCCTTCCTTCTTGCTGGTTTCTTCACCTGTAAATGCCCTCTTCTCTCCCCATCCCTGCCTGCTGGAACCTTAACTAATCCTCAGGGTCCTGCTCAAATGACATCACCACCATAAAGCTTTTCCAGGTCTCACCGTCAGGTGTCCTCTCCTTCCTTTCAACCTTTCCAACACACTACATCCTGTTATGAAGGCAACTTGGAATAGAGTCAAGGATGTGTATTTGACCCCTAGCCCCCTTCTCAACGGTGAGTGTTGGAGTCAGACGTGGGTTCGACTCCAGCGTTGCCACTGAATAGCTGTGTGATCTCAGTCAAGCTACTTAAATTCTCTGATCCTGTTTCCCCATCTGCAAAAAGTACATGATAAACCCCCTGCCTCATAGGGTCTGTCGTGAGAATTAAAGGAGATAATGCATCTAAAACATTTAACCTCTGCAAAGCGCATCAGATGTGCCAGGAAATGTTATAATAATTGTAATGATTATTAGCCCCAAAAAGGAGTTGAGTCTGAAGGCTGCCATTTGAAATTCATCCCTCTGGGTCCCTCTCCAGTTCAGGTATCTTCTAAAATGCAATCCTTGGGGCTGTGGTAGCCCCAGGGAGGAACAACTGGTTAATTCTCACCAGAGACTTAGCTGTCCTTTTGACAGCAAAACTTTTCAAATCTAATAAAAAAGGAAAGAGAAGGGGAAGAGAAAACAAGTTGAAAGGACTTCTGAAGAAAACAGATGCCTGCTTCATACTCTTGACCTTGATCGCAAGGAAGCTCATGCAAAAGGGAGCGCAACACGAAAAATGCTACCCTGTGTTGAGGTCTCCATCTGAGGCTCCAAGCTGGGACTTTCCCACATGATCTCCCTTGGAACCTCAGACTTGTAAAGTCATCATTTGTCTTCCTCTTTTCCAGTGGACAACTCTGACCTCAAAGAAGTGATTTACCTAAGGTCACACCAGTGGCTACACCTAATCTGCTCAACAGAGCCCAGGTTCAAAGCCAGGTCTCTCTGACACCAGGGCTCACGGAGAGGAGTCAGGGCAGCCAGAGGGAGGGGAGAGGACGTTCATCCATGGAGAGCACACACAACGGGGCAGAAAAACCTATCTGTGAAAATGTATGGTTTTATTTATGGAAAATTAATTTAGCATACGACTTCATCATGATACCATTTCTCGAAACATTGACTCCCATCAATGTTGTAAAAATCTGGGAAGCTACCAAATGTCTTTTTTTTTTTCCAAACCTCCTGTTATTGATAAATATCTACTTTTCAGGCCGACCAGGTTTTCCCCTCTCTCCCCTTGGTCCGTTGATTTTAAATTTAGGAAGGTCAGGGGTAACCCCATGGGTCGCCCGCAAGCACAGGGGAAGCAGTGCTTTAATTGCTCTATGAATTCGAGCCTCCTCTTTGGGTTTAAATCCACAGCCGCAAATGTATTATTTTCTCCACTCAGAAACAGCAGGGAAGCATTTTCTTTGTCTTGTCCGATGTCACCCTCTAGTGGTCTCAGCTCTACTTGAAAAACAGATAAAGCAGCCCCACCACATACACAGTGTGCCACCTGGATAGACCCCTTCGCTCCCTTACTCCTTCGCCCACCCTCCCACCCAGCCATCCCTCCGGCCATTCATTTAGTCCTCACTGATGAGTGTTTGCTAAGTGCCAGGCACAGGCAACAAGAATTCTGGATGCTTTAGGTGCTTAGTGATTTACTTGCTAATGCGATACTTGAGGGTCTGGGAGAAACGGTTTAGATCTAGAGTCTGGAAACCAGGGTCTGAATCCCAGCTCTGTCCCTTAAAGCCTGAGTGACCTTAAAGATGGAGGTCCGTTCACCCCACTGGACTTGTTTTCACCCCATGGAGCTGGTGATACCAACTTGCCCATCTTCGAAACAGACCGTATTACATGTACCCCCCTTTCTTAATCTTATCTTTGTTTTCACAACCAACTTGCCCTGGACAATAATTCCTGGAGCACACTTAGCTTTTTTTCACGGAAAAAAGGCAGGAGAATGGATGTGTAAGCCCGGGCCATGACTTCCGAAGCCAGGGGCTTGAATCCCAGTTTGGTCAGTTACCTACCTTGTTACTGAAGACAAGCTACCGAACCTCTCTCAGTCTTTTTTTCCCCCCATCTATAAAATGGGCACAATCATAGGGTTCAACAAGATAATTCAGGTTCTCAAACTTTGGTGACAGCAAAATCCCCTGGGAACCTTGTTAACAGGACAGCCCCTTTCCGAACTTTCTGGTCCCTATCTCTGAAGATGGCTCTGGGCACCTGAGCAGTAACCAAGCTGCCCAGGTGATTCTGTACACCAGCCTTTGACAACTAGTGGGGTAGAGAGACCTCATGGTCCTCAATCTTAGCCTCACATTGGAATCTTTAAAAATACTGATGTCCGCCCCCACTAGATTCTGATGGAACTGGTTAAGGGGTGAGGGGACGCTGGCACTGGAATTTTCAAGAACTCCTAGTATGATTCTCATATGCAGTCAGGGCTGAGAACCACTGCCCAGTGCCTGACACACAGTAAGTGCTTAATACATGTTAAAAGAAGTCCTATGAATACCTTCACATCATGACTCAAATGACTTTATTCAACAACAAATAGTGAGTCTCCATCAGTGCCAGGCACCGGCCACAGATCAGCCGTCAAACCAAAATAGAAAGATAAGAATCACTGCCCCCAGAGATATCACAAGAACGCAGTGGGCCAATTTGTCATTTTGCACTGGACACCCCAAAATTCTGCAGTCAGTCCAGGAGTGGAGACTGTGTATCACACAGGGCCTATGACTCACAGTAAGAACGCTATCTTTCTCTTTGAGATGGAAAGTCATCACACCTCCTGTAATTATCTTAGGAAAAAAAAAAAAGAGAGATTTCAAAATGTCATTGCAGCTTCCAGAAAAGTGACTGTCTGATGGCAAGATTTCAGTCAGGGACATTGAGGACAGGGGAGGGGGAACATATTTGGGGCTTACCCTGACCTACTGTGTCCCACATGCCTCTTTATTCCCCTTTGTGTAAAACTGCGTGAAGCTTCCCTGCTCCCGCCTGCCGCTTTCGCCCGCTGTGCTGCAGCCCACAGCCCCCTTGCTCCCAGCAGACTCGGCTGGCCAGCTGTTTCCAGCTGCACAGGCAATCCACACTCTTACTCAGGATTTGAGCTCTGCACCTGCTCCCCTTGCCTGGGCTGAGCCTACTTCAGAGGCCAGGGATATAGAGAATAGAGGGGAAACCGCTTTTTTTTTTTTTTTTTTTTAAATCACAGCAGCTACTCTGCCAATCCCCAGCTGCTCATTAGCACCTATAAATGAGGCCAGGGAAACCCTACAGAATCTTGTTAGATCACTGAGTGCATGGGAGGAGGGAGGGTTGAAAGGCCTCTCTCTCCTGGTCTTCCAAGCTGTAGTAAGTGCCTCCACCACTCTCTCCTCTCCCTGCATTATCTTCAGGTGCAGTGCCTCTCAGAAGCTGACACTTTGTTTACTCGTGGAACATAAATTCTCTGTCTCCATCGCCATAGTATTCACAGCACCACACAGTGCAGGACACCCAGAGTAGTATCTGTTGGATGGATGGAAGGAAGGAAGGAAGGAAGGAAGGAAGGAAGGAAGGGAGGGAGGGAGGGAAGGAGGGAGGGAGGAATTGTTTTCAGTTGGCTCAGGTTAACACCACCTTTGCTGCTACTTAATGTTACAACAAGGAGAGTTGGGGCAGGGGGTGGAGGGGAAGGAGAGTTGACAGACAACAGTAGTGTGAAAACAGGACAGGAAAGTCTGTCTCTTCTTCCAGTATTGAAGAAAGGCACTGGATTGTCACCTCATAAAGATGGAGGATGAGTTAGGTGACATTGCAGGGCTCTCTCCCTGGAAGAAAGAGTGTGAGGACACATCAGGAGCCCCCAGATGGGGATCAAATGGGATCACAATTGGGCGGCCCAAGTGCAACCATCGGACATGTCCTGTTGGCCCAACAGTATTTCTGTTCGGTCGGTTAGTTTCATTTTTCAGCAAATGACATGATTCCACAGTTAAAACCCAGCCTCCCTGACAAAGCCAGCAGTTAACAGTGGAGCTCTGACCTCCACCCTCCCCCCAAACCCAGACTGCACTGGGCAGCAGAATCAGCCTAGTGGACAAACCAGCAACAGCTGCTCAGCCCTCCCAGGCAGGGCACAGCCTCCCAGACCTGTCCATACAGCCATGGCCCTGAGTGGCCAAGGTCACCAGAGGGACACCCAGCATCTCTCCTATGCAACCACAGGGCAAGCCAAGGTAGGTTATTCTTTTCCCTTCCCTCTTGAGACTTCTACGAGTTTAGCAATCAGGGTGATTTTATTCAGGTTACCTTCCCAGGCTCAGAGACCAACGGCTCTCTGTTTTTCGCTTAGCCTAGTAAACAAACTAGGAAACACCACCTTTGCTTAACAGGCTTCACGGTCTCTGGTCCCCACCTTCCTTTATCCACCCCCCCCCACACACACACCCCTTATATATTTCTCAACCAATCTCACTCCTTTTCCTTCATCTCTGTGGCCTCAATCCTCCAGCCCTGCAAATCTACTCAGCTATCTCTGGCACGCGGCCTGTTCCTTCCTCTTATTAATAACGCTGAGAATAATGGATAATAAATATGACTTTGCTTTCAACGGGCTTCCTGCCACGAACCCTGAGCCTCGCAAGAGCCATGTGAGGTAAATATGACACGCAGAGTTTCAAATATCTGTCTATGACCAGCAGCTAGTTAGTGGCGGAGCCAGGTTGGGAACTTATTTTAAATGCTGTTATTTATGTTTTATAAGGAAATTATCATTTAAAAAAAATATGTGAGTGGGAAAGACGGTCCAGACTTTAAAGGATGACTTTATTACATTTCAAGGGCAAGATTTATTCCCACTCCCTAGACTTGTAATTAAAATAAATGGAATAAGATTTGGTATTATATTTGCCTTCCACGCAACCCGTCAGAGACACCTGCACTGCTCTGCAAATGGGAAGCCATCTGCTCATTTACTCGCTCAGCCGGCACTGCTGCGTTGCGTTCTCACCATGTGCCAGGCCCCTGGTTTGACACGAGGCACACACCGGTGAACAAAACAGGCCTGGTCCTACCCTCCTGCACTTAGAGCCTGGTGGTGATGTTAGGCCTTAAACTAAGATTCACACCAAGAATGTACACTCAGAAATGTGCTGAGCGACGTGAAAAAGGCACCGAAGCTGTAGCGGCTTCTAGCAAGTAAAGTGACTTCATCCAGGAGACCAGGGAGGGTTTCCCAGAGCAGTGACTGTTCCCCCAGGACAGGAAAGATGAGACGACGTTAACACAGGGAAGAGAAGAGGGAAAAGAGCTTGCAGATGAGGGAACAGCAAGGACAGATGCTCGAGGAAGCACGGCACTTTTGGGGCACTGAGAGAACCTGGAGGGGCCGGGGCGAGGCGGGCAGGGCCGGGCCGCTTGGGAGCACTGGTGAGCCTCGCAGGGGCCTTGGTGTCTTCCCAGCGGGCAATGAGGAACTGCTCAGAGCAGCTGGACATAATCAGATTAGATCTAGTTACGTCCTTGGCATTTTGGGGTGACACAGGGAGAGGAATGTCTCAACCCTCAAAGAAATTTCCATCAGATTCCCTGACATTAAAATGGAGCCCTGCTTAAAGTTAGGACATGGGTTTTTCTCAGAAATAGAAGTACCGCTCTTGAGCTGACAATAAAAATAACAGAAATTAAAACATTATGTATCTATGAGGCATCTGGCACTTTATATACATGATTTTACTTAATCTGTTCCTCAGTACAATTTGTAAGACAGGTAGCATTTATCACCCCATTCTACAGATGAGTGAAGTGAACCTCGGAGAGGATTAGTAGCTTGCCCAAGTCACACAGCTAAGACCAGTACATTCAAGTTCAAGTTAAGGCTGTCTAATATTGACTTTATCGTCTCTAGGTTCAATGATCTTAGGCGCCCTTACCCAGAAATTCAAGGGCAGCAAATGTGACAAGTCTGTAAAGTTTGTTATCTCTGGAATATTAAGATCAATGATAGGGTACACCTCGCCAAAGCCAATGGCCAAATCTTTTGTCTTACTTGACCTTCGGTGGCAGTGACCCAGTGGTCACCCCTTCTTCTCAGAACACGTTCTTCTGTAAATCATCGCCTGCTTGTGCACTACCCACTGCCTGTTCCTGCTTTGTCTCCGCTGTGAGCTACCCTTCCCCGGCCTGCTCTTTAATTGCTAGACTCTCCAAAACTCTGTCCTTGGCCAAATCTACAACCTCCTCTCCCTACCTCTCTCCCTGGACCTGGATTCAAACCTTGGCCCAGCCCTTGGGCAAGCCACTTAAATTCTCAGGTTCCCTGACTCTCGGCTGTCGGAGAAACAACACCTAGTTCGTGGCACTGGCTAAGCTTCAAATGAGATGGAGTGTATGTCACACTTAACCTGACTCTGGTTTACAACAAGTGTTCGGTAGGTGTGCGTTACTGTTACAGGCCCCTTGATTCCCTCAAGGCTGGCCCCATGTCAGCTGATGCCCGCCAGAAATCCAGGCAATGCCTAATTCATTACCTGCTGCATGAATCAGCATGCATCTGTGCTGGAGTCAGTAGGAATTTAGCGGGGGGCTGGCCGGCAAAGGCCCGGGGAAGGCTGTGAGTCATGCCTTGACGAGGTGCAGTCATGACATGAACGGCTTCTTATTATTCCCATTTCACTGAAGAGGAGACTGGGCCTCAGAGAAAAAGAATGAGCTCTCCAACAATCCACAGCTCCTAAGACGCGGACTTCAGACCTGAACTCCGCTCTGCCTGACCCCAGTGCCTGTCTTCATGACCTCCAGGCCCACCACCTGACTCGAAGGAGGACCATGGACTGACAGAGACGCATGAAACAAGGCACGTCTCCAGCAATGGCACCGGAATATGTGGTCTGGGGCTGCTCTGAGTTTCTGCTCTCCAGGACTCGGAAGCTGAGGTCCAGAAGAACACGAGGGGAGGGCCATTCAGAGGGCATGGGCGAGGGGTGTTCCTTGCCCCAGGATGCTCACTCCCCTGCTAGCTCATGGCCACATCACAAGGACAGAGGGTGAGCCAATCTGTGGATGGCCCAGCCATCTGGTGAACAAAATGCACAGACAAGACAGGGCTGGGTGCACAGGCAGGATACGCCCAGATGCACAGACAATAGGTAGCCGAATGTCCCTGATACCAGACACGGACGATAGGTTCCCCAGAACCCAGACAGCTGGGGCACCTGCTGTCTGCTCTCAGGGAAGAGTCGAGCGGCAAAAACTCAGCGCTCTCGGTGGGACTCTCGGCCACCCACACGCATAGGGGTCATCCTGCTCAGGGCACCGAGGGTCCATCATCTGCCTCTCAGGCTGAGGGGAGCTCTTGTCATCCCAGGTGTGCCCTCACCCACACTCGTATCCCCCCAGTCCCCAGAGTAGGATTTGGCCTCAAGGCCTTTCTTCTGCAGTCACTGGGCTCCTTAAAAATGACTAAAACTCTGCCCAAGCTGGGAGCTATGAACAGTCAGTTCTTATCTCAGGTCTAACTCAAGGGGGTGTTTGCTAGATACAAGTTTTTTCTCTTTGGTGGAAAGTTTAAATGGAGAAACTTGAGAAATGAAAAAGATCACAGTGTGAAATGAAGTCAACACTCAGACCTAAGCCCTCCTGAACCCAAAGCCTGAGCTCTGGCTAATCTGCTTAGTAAAACATGTCACAGAGTTGACAGAGAAGAGATGTCATCTTAAAAGAGTACCGGTACATACTGGTGACACTGGTGTGGTGGAAAGAGTTTGGAATCAAATAGACCTGGGTTCTAGCCCTGCACTGTGTGGTTTACCAGCTACACAAACTTGCACTGATCATTTAATGTCTCCAAGCCTTGGTGAGCTCATCTGTAAACTGAGACACCTAGTGAAATGCATTAAATGAGCTTCATAATTGTGGTCGAAAAAAAAAAAGAAAAAGAAAAAGAAAGGTTAACCCTGGGGATTTCCACTATCACAGGATCTGGTGGGGAGTGATTTGGGGAAGGGACAATGGACTTCATCCACACTTCACCCGACCTTCCTCTAGTTCAAAACAGAGCCCCTTATCCAGGGACAACCCCTTTTAAGATTAGGGACTTTTTAAATGATCAAATGATGCTGAGCTGCAAAAGGCTGGCTTTATCTGTGGTTCTGGTCTCTCTTCCTCAGTTGTCAGTTTTCAAAAGGTTGCTAAAAACTAACCACCCCTTTCAGCCTATCTTCCTCTTCTTGTTTCTAGGGCAGAGCCTATGAAAGAAGGCAGGGCAGTTTTAGTTCTCAAAGAGCCTGTCTTTCTCGTTGTCTTTTCCTTCCTGGCCCTTCATATGGCTTTCTCTCTCTATGTCATTCTCTACGCCAGCGGTCCCCAACCATTTTGGCACCAGGAACCAATTTCGTGGAAGACAATTTTTCCACTCACAGAGGCGGGGGTGGGGGGGTGGCGCAGGGAGGGTCTCAGGATGATTCAAGTGCATTACATTCAAGCTCACCTCCTGCTGTGCGGCCCAGTTCCGAACAGGCCTGGACCAGTGCCCAAAAACCAAGCCCAGAGGCTGGGGACCACTGCTCTACACACACAGCTATGCCTTCAGTGAGGGCAATTTGGGGGACATCATGGACCCCTGGTTTTAGGACTCAGAGGCTACATGTTATAAGAAGCAGGTGTCTAGAACTGTGACTCTGAGTAAGAAAGCAGGAATACGGCAGTGAATGTGGGTGAAAAGCAGCCCGATGCTCATTCATACCCACTCGGAACATAGCCCTTTCCCACGCTCTTACTCACTTTCACACAAATTGCTGAGGCCGCAAGGTTTTCTGGTGACACTCCCTCCCCCTGCAGTTGGGCCTTTGACGGCCCATGTATCAAGAGTGCACCACTCCAGGCCTGAATAAACAACATCATGAAAAGTGGGCATATTCAGGCACCTGGGGAAAGGACAATCTTCCTGGAAAGGCATTTTGGCCATAAGAATGGAGTCTCTGAAAAGCTAATACCCAGTAACTCCAATTGTATCCAGTTTGTTAAGGAACCTCAGCTTGCCAGGATTTCAAACCCAACTTTTCACCAACTGTGGGCTTTGAGGCCCTCTAATGATGCTTAATATCATCTTAGTCCAATATTATTTCCATTTATCAGGGGGCTATTCAGTCCCGTTTTGTTTCCATTACAACTCAGTCCTATGTATTTCACAACTTTAAAATTATTTTCAAGCAACGACTCTTTCCTTCTTTACCACCTCCCCCCTCAAACCCCAAACACTAAATCTGCATCTTAACAAGCTGGGTTGGGGGGCGTTTGTTCTCATCACTCCCATCTCCTCCACACATGTCCTCTGGTATTGGGGCAGGACAGGGAACTGAAGGACAGAGGTGTCTCCTTACTTCGCTGCCCAGAGTGAGGGCCTGATCCCCTTTATTTCAGTGGTTGCTGCTCCCCTGGGTGCTAGGGACTGGCTTGTGGCTCACTCTGTGTGGCTGCCCTTTCACGGGGCACACGCACTGAGTCCTTTGCAGAATGCTGTAGGGCCACCCCCTATATAATACCTACATAAGTATCCTGACTTGGGCTCCAGTCGCTTCTTCCCCTTCTGCTCCCCATTGAGAGACAGTCTACCTTACATGCCCCTTCTACTAGGACCATGTCAGCCAGTCAGCAGCTAATCGGGGGAATAATTAATGACAGGACAGCTCAAGTCCCGCTTCCCAGAGGTGTTCTGTCAGCCCTGGGAGAGTATGTACATTCTCGTCACTCCCGAGAGCCTGAACGGCTATGGGCCCCCGTGTCCTGCCTCTTTCTCCATGTCTCCAAAGCCCATGGCTCAGAAACAGTGAAATAATTCACTCTGCGGGTGTTAATATGAATTTTTTAAAATGCCTCCCAAATTTCCAGACCTTGTTTCGAGTCGCTAAGCACGCAGTTGAGAGAAGGGCCAGGTGGGAACGAAAAGCAGAGGTCACATCCTATACAAGGCGTCATGCAGTGGTTTCATGAGAGAAGGGGACCCAGAGCAGAACCAACCACGAGATGTCAGCCCCAGAGATGGCGGGAATCTTAGGGACAGTGCTAAGCTTCCCACAGAAAATAGGATCAAGAGCTTAAGTCACTTTGATTTAAACCTCATACTACAGGGTGATCTCGGCTATAAACAGTGGAGTAGCATCTTGTAAAGGGATTCGCCTGTCAAGTCTGCACTCCAGGTAGAAATGTCAAAAGTCAAATGACCTTTGAAATGCCTCAGCATGACTCCATGTGGGAGATGGGCACATCTCAGTACATTCAATCAGCCAGAGTTTCCCTGATTGTTCGACATCCCCGGCTCTTAGCGTGCTCATCAGCTAATGCAGTTGGTTTGAATGAGGTACCATTTTGAACCCAAAACATACCTCTTTCAGCCTAGGACCACAGTCTATGTAGTGAGACGCTCCCATGATGAGAAGGCCCCAGGAACCGAGGTGTCAGGAGGGAGCAATGGGTTCAGTGGGATGGGGAGCAGGACTGCCCACGTTTTAAATTCTCTCTCCGTCCTCACTTCTCTCTCCTAACTGTATCGTTGAACATGTACAGCTTTACTGTATGTGTAATGTGAAGCCCATGAAAATATACTAAAAATACTTAAGCCAAGAAAGAAGCACTGGAAGGAAACACACCAGTGCTCCCTTAGCAGGGCAGTACTTAGGTGCTCTGTTGTTCGATGTTTCCACAGTAAGCATGTAAAATGTCTACAGTGGTAAGTGCCCCACGGGAAACTATATGGTGCTTCAGACAGGGCAAGCACACATAGTAGGCCCTTATTTTATATATATATATAAAATTATTATTATCAGGAAAAAATAAAATTGACCTCATTCCTGTGTGACAGGAAAGAGGTGGCAGAGGAGAAGGTCACCAACAGGGAGTCATCTCCCACCCCTGAATCTGCAGGAAGTGTTGTGGCACAGGAGGTGAGAAGGAGATGCAAAGAGGTGACAAAGATTACCCCAAAAAGTTCCATCAGTGCTGTCACCCTGGGAGGGAGCAGTTCTGGGTTGGTCTCCCTCTCAGGACAGAAGGAAGCAGGGTGATGATCAGGGGCTTGGGCTCTGCGTGCCCTCAGGCCCACGATGGGAATCCCAGCTCTGCTGCTGGGGCAAGTTACTCAATGTCTGCTGGCCTCAGTTTCCTTGTCTAGAACACGAGGGATGATAACAGCACGCACTGTGTCGGGATGCTGTGGAGATTAAAAGGGGCACCATGCCGGCAGAACAGCGCAGTGCCCGGCACACAGCAGGATTTCAACGAATGTTAACCATCGTTATTGTCTGAACCCTAAAATTCCTGTGCAGTTATGTGTGATCATGGGTGCTTCAACGACTCTGTGTGTTGCAATTTGCAGGGAGTACTTGGCCGTTTAAAAGTATGTTTTTGCAATACTAACTGAAATATGTCTCTATCTATCAAGTTGTCAAATAATACTGCCCTGCATTGGTGAGACTGTGGAGAAATCGACATAACTTTGGGGCTGATAGGAATGTAAGGGGCACAATCTTTGGGACAAGCAATTTGACAACATGTATCAGGTCCCTTAAACACATCCACTCTGAGACCAAGCAGGATGGGCAGAGAAACCAGGTGGTGGGGAGGGGGTGGGCAGAGATGGCAGCGCGTCTGGGGGAGGTGAAATGCAGAAACTACAATGAGTCTATGGAATGGATAGCTCTTCTTTAGGCGTCCCAGATGTTCCAGGGAGAAGATATAAAATACATGGCCAAACAAATCAAGTCTCAGGCGATTGTCAGAGGGAATGCTAATCTTTTAAGACTGGAGATACACAAAAAAATGTACCTCCGACTGCTAACTGCATACCCACTCCTGGAGGTCTCGAAGGGCTCTTCAACTTATCACACCCATGATAGGTCTCTGCACTGACCACATTCCCCACCCAAAACTGTTCATCTCCGAACATTCCAGTCTCAACAACGACAAAAATGATAACAGTACCAGGGGGGATAAGCCCCCACCCAAGGAGACATCCTTGATTTCTGCTTTCTCTTCACAGGCTCCACCCCAAACCCCCACGTCCAGTTGCTCAACAGGTTCTGTTTCTCCTGCTTCCAAAACATGTCCAAATTTAGTTGCTTCCTTCGGTTTCCATGGCTACTGTCTGACTCGGACCACCATCATTTCCCCCCGGACTAGCCTCGTCGACTATCTTACCTCTACTCATAACCCTTCTGAGTCATTCTTCAGGTAACGGCCTGGATGCTTTTTTAAAAATATAAACCAGATTGAGTCATTTGATAGACCAGGTTCAAGTTCGTCAACTTCTGTTACCTATCTCTTTATCTTCGTCTACTATCCATCTTGCCCTCACCCACCACCCTAGGGAGAGGCAGACACCCCCACCTTCTCTCTGCTCCTCAGACACCGAACGCTCAGCGCCTCTCCCTGTCACTCATCCCTCAGCCCAGCGTGCTCAGTCAGCCTTCGGTTCTCTCCTCAAAGAGGTCTTCCCTGCTAGGCCAGTCCAAAGAGCCCCTCCAGTCACTATCACAATACCTTGCTCAATTTCGCTGGCAGCATTCATCTCTACCCGAAACTCTGTTATTTGTTTGTTACTTGTACTTTGCTTATGTTCCCCCTACACACACCTTGAATGTGAGCCCCATAGGGCAGAAGCCTGCTTACTTGCTCACCGTGTAGCCCCAGCATCCAGGTCATGAGACACACTCCGTGATGGGTAGGGAACAAATCAAGGAATGAATGTCTGGGTCACGCAAGGTTGTGGCGCCTCTCGCTCCAGGGTCCTCAGCTCATTTATGACTTTGATGGTGGTGGTGAGAGGAGGCAGAAAAGTGGGAAAGGAACTGACTACTGGCTGTGATGGAGAGATGAGGGTGAGTGCTTCTTCTGTAACCAAGGGGGCGCTCAGGGGAGCTTGGTCTGGGCTTGCAGAGTAATGTGATGGCAGCACGAGAAGCTAAAGCTCCTGGATCCTCGGCACCTGTCCAGGTGACTGCTCCACATGTGTCTTATCACCATCTCTGTGCTGCTATTTCACAATGGTGGGTAGAGGGTGACAAGTAATTCCACCCCGAAGAACTCCTTTTGGGACATCTGGTCGTGTGGCATGTAGGAATAAGTATTCAAGTGATGAAATGTTGGAACATCACTGACCTGCACAGCAGAGCTGAGATCCGGTAGCTTCGTATTCATGACTCCCTACACTTCAGCCTCTTCCCAGATCTGAAATCAGTCTTGACCTCAATTTCTCCATCTGTACAATGAGAAGCAAATGATCAGAAAAGTCCCTTCCAGCCCTGTTGTTTTAGAATGCATCTCTTAGACCTGAGTTCCTTCCTCCAGTCAAATTGATCTACTTACTGTCCTCGCTGTCCCCTACCTACACATAAACCTAAAAATACGAGATTTTTCTTCCACAGGTCCTCTACTAATAATGCTGTCATTTCCTCTCTGCTCTTTGAAATACTATGTAGCCTTCAATGATCAACGGAATTTCTACTCCCACTCTTCTTCCTTATTTGTCCCAGCTGAAAATAGTTCTTTTTTATAAACGCTTGGACATTTATTGTGTATGCCAGAAGTTGGTAAACTACAGCCCACAGGCCAAATCTAGACCATGGGTCAAATCTGCTTTTATAAAGTTTTATTAAAACACAGCCATGTCAATTCATTTATGTCTTGTCTATGGCTGCTTTGATTACAGTGCTACAAAGGCAGGGTTGAGTAGTTGTAACAGAAATGGTATGGCCCTAAATATTTACTGTCTGGCCCTTTACGAAGAAAGTCTACCAGCTCCTGGCTAATTCATGCTTCTCAAACTTGAGTACACGAAGATCCAGGCTACAGCCGAAAGTGGGGGAATGTGACCCATCACGGAGTGTGTCTCATGACCTGGATGCTGGGGCTACACGGTGAGCAAGTAAGCAGGCTTCTGCCCTATGGGGCTCACATTCAAGGTGTGTGTAGGGGGAACATAAGCAAAGTACAAGAGCTACAGCCGAAGACACCTAAAGCCACAGATCAACATGATGTATCTTCTTAGAGTATCAATTTTACTAGAAGACTGGGTTGGAGGGAGGATGGTTAATAGAATATAAATGTGGACATTAAAGCAAACATGTTTATATTATGGCGTGGCATCCAGCATTTGCATGAAATTTTAAGTTAAAATCTCAAATGTGATCAAAATCCTAAATTTGGGAAGGGCCTCTTCACATTGCTTCTGGTCCCTTATCGTTATTTTGGTGTAAAATTGTAAGAAACAGCCATCTATGCTATGTAATTTAAGATGAAAGCTCATATTTTAGGGCTTTTGTATTCTCTCCACTTCTGACACAGCTCCAGATTGATTGTAAGAGCTCCAGAAGGGCTGGGCCATTTGTCAAGGTAAATCCTAAAAGGTCCTCGCCTATCAGGATCGATAGTGGGGTCTTGCCTGATGGCAGAGGGATGGACCAGAAGGAGTGACCTGCAAAGATCTCAGTCACTGTGTGGAGCAGCTTATCAGTGCCTTGATGGTCTCTGTGGCCACAAAAAGTCTAGTAACATTTGGTCACTTTAAAGATATTCACAACAATGCTATCACCAATTCAAACCACAGGTTAGTTCCTTCTGGAGCTAACGGTGGAACAAATCTTGTAAGTGAATGAGCAACGGCCTAGTCGTTTAGTTTCGGCATTTGTCTTTTTTCTTTTCCTTTTATTTATTTGTTTATTTATCTAAGAGGAAAGGGGAGAGGAGATACTATAAAGTTTACTTCATCTTTGGCTACAGACTCCACCACTAGTGTCCCCCAGCCCACCGTTTTTCTCATCCCAAAGCATCTCTCTCTGACTTCTGAAAGGGGAACAACCCCTATTGCATAAATGGTGACCACTCAGTTTGCTGTTTGGCAGTGTTCATCTTTGGCGGGGATTGGTTTTGTTTATTTGTTTGTTTTTTTATCCTTACCCGGGGACAATTTTTCTTTGCTTTCATGAGAGAGACAGAGACAGACACAGAGAGACAGAGAGATGGAGAGACAGAGAGGGAAACATTCAAGTGAGAAAGAAACACAGGCCAGTGGCCTCCTGTACGCGCCCAGACTGAGATAAAACCCGCAATCTTTCGGTGTACAGGATGACACTCCAACCAACCCAGCCACACTAGCCAGGCCTCTTTGTTTTGCTTTTAAAAGGCAAACATCCCCAAGAGAGGATAACACATAAAGTTACTAACCTTTCAGTAAGAATTAGGAAGTGGTTTCGGCATTAGGAGAGTGGGGAGAGAGGCAGTCCCAGACACTCAGTCAGGGTTGGCAGAGCTGAGGCCAACGCCAATTTTGCCACTGACATGCAAGGTCACCCTGGGGAACCACCTGCCATTTCTGCACCTTGCCTCTTCTTTTCTGTAAGACAAAAGTAAGGAGGTGGGTGATCTCCTGGAGCATTTCCAGCTGGCACATTCTGCAGTTCAAGGCATCACAATTAAAGGAAAGATCAAGGTCATGATCACATGCACAGGCCTTGAAAATATAAACCAGATTGGAAAAGATCAGTTGCAGGATGAGTTGTACTGTATGATCTCACTCTAACTTTTTAATTTAATTTTTAGAACCTGTAACATAGTCTACCCACATAGCTCAAAAAATTTTAAGGAATAAATTTAAAAGTCTTCCTCCTTTCCCTCATCCTACCCCTTTCCTCCCACATGCAAATTGTTATTAGTTTTTATATGTAAACTTTCAGACTTTCTGTATGCACATATAAACAAAAATGGATACACAGGCTTATTTTCCCCTTTGCTACACAAAAGGGAGCATGCGATACATATTCTTCTGCGCCTTGATTTTTTCTACTTAATATGCATTGGAAAAATTTCCATATTAGCATAGAGAATGCCTCCATTCTTTTTTAAAACTACAGAGGATTCCATTACAGAGATGTACCATCATTTGTTCAACCAGCTCCCTAATGATGGTTGTGTAGATTGTTTCAGGCCTTTTTCTACAAGCAATACTTCGGTGAACAACCTTGAACACATGTGCTAATGAATATATACAAATATATCTATATATGAATTCCCAGAAATGAAATTTCTTTTGTAATATCACGCATTTGCATTTTTGGTAAAGATTGCTCAATTGCCCTATACAGAGACTGTACCAACTCACTCACCCACAGTCAAAGTCTGAGCGCCTCTTTCCCCACAGCCTCTTCTACACACTGTGTTACTAAATCTTGAATACTGACCAATTTGACAGTTTTTAAAAATGATATCTCAATGTGATTTTAATTTGTATTGCTCTTCTGATAATCTTTTTGGTAAATCTTTTCTTGTAGTTAACAGCCATTTGTATTTTCTTCTCTGCTGATACTTTCCGCCCCTTTTCATGTACGTAAATGTTAAACTACACAATGCTCCATTGCGTAACAGCCATGGACCCATGTAAGGATGGATGGGAGGGACACTTGCTCACCTCAGCTGAGAGACTGCCTCTGGGTAAGAGGGTGGAGGAATGTGACCAGGGAGGGGCACAAAGGGACTTCCACTGAGTGTGTGACATTATATATCTTAAAAAAAAGATAAGAAGCAAGCATGACAGAAAATAGAAGAGGAAGAAAGGAGGGGAGGGAAGGAGGGAACCGACGGGAAGGAAGAAAGGAGGGAGGGAAAGAAAAAGAAATAGGCTTTAAAATCAGTGAACCCTAACTTGAATCTCAGCCCCACCACACATGCTCTGTGGCCTTGGCCAACTCTCCTAACTTCTCTCCTTCTTAATTGCAACATCTTATAGTATAGAGAAAATGTCTACCTTGTGGAGTTAGTATAATAGAGAAAGCTAATCCCTGTAAAACTGTGATTAGCACATCACTGAGGCTCAACAGTCACATTACAATTGTTACTATTAATTTGGCTATTATTATTCAAATGTAGGCAATGCCTCAAGTCAAAAGAAAGGCCTGGTGGTTTTTCTTGGCTCAACTAACTCTTTCCTGTTGGGTTTCCCAAGGAGTCTTCTTGATGATATCACGCCACTGATTTCAACCTCACTAACGCGTTTTCCAAATGTCCTCCCAGAGCTGCCCCCGTTGGCATGACTGGTGTGACTGGGAAGCCCGGGTGTGAGAGAGGCCAGGGTGTGCTCAGAGGCAGGAAGGGGGAGTTTCCTCTGTGTTGCAATCCTGGTTCCCAAGAGCTATGACCTCTACTAGCACAGGATGGGACTTTGGCTTCCCACTGTGGCTTCTAGAAGGTCCAAGCTCAACACACCACTGCTCTCACAGCAAACCTTGGGCAAGAGTCTCCCCACCATCCTTCTGTAGGGATGACACACAGAAGAACTGCCATGATGGTTTACCTAAAACATGTATATAATCCTGGTGGCCTCCGAAGTGGACATTTCCTCCTCCCTCTCACCTTACTTTTCATTACATCAACAGGCAGCAGACTGCCCCACCCTATCCTACCCCCAAGGCAGTGGGACTTTAGCCTCTTGTTGCCTCATTTCCCACAACAAGAAAACCAAAACAAAAAACAAAAAACAAAAAAGTCTTGGGGAGTTAGGCCAGTGACCTACACTCCTGCTTACTCCTTTGGGCTTATTCCGTGAGTTAAACTGGTTTCTATCCTTTTTCATTCTTTTGATCCTAAAACATCAGAAAACTAGAGAGGAAAGAGAAAGAAAAGAGAGATGGGGGAGGAAGGAAGATGGCAAAGAGAAAGAAAGATAAAGGAAGACTTGAAACAGATGACCTCTTAGAAACGTAACTTATGAGACTCTGGACAGGAAGCTCAGGAAGTGACCTGAAGTTCTGCGTCAACGCCACTAGATACCACATTGGTGATTGAATCTGCTACAGGAGCCAATGACAGCAGGCAGAGCCAACGCCAGGTGCTGGTGTTGGGTGAGCCCACGCTCAGACCAAGATGTCTGATAACCTCTGGAAGCTTCACCAAGCCAGCAAAGACACCCTTCAATTACTGGCAGCAATGAAACCACCAGTCAACCAATGAAAATCATAGGGAAAGGAATTACGATTATTCATGGCAGGTGAAGATTGCTTTATCCTTAACCAAAATGACCTGAAGGGAACCTGTAAGACCCGCAAAGTTGAACTTTCTTGGCATTGGGGAGTATTTCTGCTTTGAGTGACCTGGACTCCATGAAGGCAGGAGCCTTTTGCTGTAGCAGCATTCCCTCCCTGCCTGCCGACACAGTTATCGCCAGTGCCTTACCTCTCCTCCCTTTATCCCAATTTCCCTTTCTTTGGCCTCAATTTCCCACGCCCTTTACTGAGACACAACTACCTGCTCTGAAAAAAAGAACAATTCATTCTAAGATGATAATAGATGCTGTGATAGAATAATAACCCTTCACAAATACTCATGCTTTAAAGAAGTTACCCAATCTTTAAAGGGGGCTTTGTGGGGGGGGGGGGGTCACGATGAAAGACACTGAGAGGGGAGAGTAGCCTGGATTGTCCAAGTGAGCCCAGTCTAATTACTCAAGTCACTAAAGGTGAAAAACATTTCCCTGTTCAGAGGGATGAGAGGGAAGAAGAGCTGCTGACTTATAAGGCAGAGGAAGCGGCCACAAGGACCAGGAAGGCCTCTAGAGCCTGGGAATGGTCCTCCACGACAGCCAGTAAAGGAAACAGGGTCTCAGTCCCACAACCGCAAGATACCGAATTTTGCGAACAGCCACAAGGTGCGAGGAAACAGATCCTTCCCAAGAACCTCAGGTAATACATGCAGCCCTTGCTGACACCTTCATTTTAGCCCAGTGATACCTGTGTCAGAAATGTAGCCTACAGCAATGAAAGGTAATAAATCTGTTGTCTGACCCACTATATTTGTGGAAACGTTATTTTTTAGCAACAGAAAACTAATACAGATGCTTACGTGAGACTCAGTCAGCAGGGTTTTCAGTTAGTTTGTTTTCTGAAGCAACTTGTATAGTACTAGATGGTAAAAATCTTATATATTCTGGAACAGACAGATCATTTTACCATTCATGACCAGATGTGTCATCTACCTTGTTCATTCACCTGTTCCATAAATATAATATTTATGGAATGCTAACTATGTATCAGACATAGCTTCCTATAGGTATGGCTCCTTCTAGATCATGTCTACACAGGCAGATTCAATCAGCCAGTCAGTCAACAAATATGCACTGAGCATCTGCTATGTATTAGGTATAAGGGTAATTCTATTGGAATTCACTGAAAGGGTCTTTTAGTTGCCTGGGAAGGCTGGGAAGCCTGAGGTTTCAAATTCTGCAAAGGAAGACTGGAGCCAGAGAGCATCTGACCCTGTCTTTGCAAGAGCTAGGGGATTACTACTGTCTCCCTTTTTCATATGTGAAAACCTAAGCTCAGAGAGACTAAGTAGCCAAGTCACACTACCCTAAGTGTTGGAACTAAAATTTTTGAAAATTTTAAATTATAATAAAATACATATAACATGAAATTTACCATCGTAGCCCTTTTTAAGTGTGCAGTTCAATAGGATTAAGTACACTCACATTACTGTACAAATCATCTCCAGAATTCTTTTCATCTTGCAAAACTGAGATTCTATACCCATTAAACAATTCCCCATTCCTTCCCTCTCTGCAGCCCTTGGCAACCACCATTCCACTATATAGTGGAACTATACAATATTTGTCTTTTTGTGACTTATTGCCCTTAGCACAGGCTCATTCATGTTGTAGCGGGTGTCAGAATTCTTTTCCTTTTCGAGGCTGAACACTACTCCATTGTATGTGTATACATTTTATTTATCCAGTCATCCACCGATGGGCAGTGGGTTGCCTTCTATTTTTTGACTACTGTGAATAATGCTGCTATGAACATGGAGGTACAAACACTCAAGACTTTACTTGCACTTCCTTTGGACGTATACCAGTGGAGCTGGGCCTTGAACCCAGGCCTCTCTGACTCTGACGCCCATTGTCTCTACAGGATGCCACATAGCCTCCCATGCTGCAGCTAAGCAAATGCAGGAAATTTTTAGCTCACATTCCACTCTACACAGGTCAGATGGAGCTAGTTTTATTCTACGATTTTCCGGCAATTAAAATAAATCTGAT
This sequence comes from Mormoops blainvillei, assembly GCA_004026545.1. Classification (NCBI taxonomy): domain Eukaryota; kingdom Metazoa; phylum Chordata; class Mammalia; order Chiroptera; family Mormoopidae; genus Mormoops; species Mormoops blainvillei. Next base: position 102,700 of record PVJD01004419.1, on the reverse strand, counting down.
ATACTGCCCTGAGAATAACATTCACATTCCATGGCCCTATATGATCTGACCTCATTTCCAACCATTTGCTGTACTTCAGTCACGCTGGCTCTGCTTCTAGGCTTCGAACACACCCAGCCTGTTCTGACCTCAGCGCCTTTGCTTTGCTGTACATGCTCCATAGGACTTGGCATAGCTGGTTCCTTCTCATCAGGCGGGTCTCAGTGCAGATGTGGCCTCCTCAAAGGGGCCTTCCCAGGCCATCCTTTGTACAACAGCACCATAGATCACGCTGTTCTGTTTTATTTTCTTTATGACTTGCTAAAATTTATTTTGCTACTGTTGTTTTCTGGTTTATTACTATCTTTCTCACAAGAATGAAATTTCCACATAGAGATCTTATCTGTCTTATTCCCCTAGTATTCCCAAAGCACAGAACCATGCTGACACACAGTAGGTGCTTAGTAAATATTTATTGAATGAAACAACACTTAAAGACCTTCACTGCAGCACTGTTTACTTTATCAAAAAAATGGAAACAGTATAAAGGTCCATCAGTGATAAATGGTTAAAAGAATGAAATTACATAATACGAAAATTCTATGATCATTAAAAAGGATTAAGATAAACTGTAATTATTGACAGGAAAGAATTACTTCAAGATATACCTGATTTTTTTTAAAGCAAGTTGCAAAACAACCAGTAGGCTATAATTCTAGCCTTGTAAAATATCAGAAATTTATGTCTGTATGAATGTTTGGAACTGCTCACCAGCACATATGCCTGGGGACCGAGACCAGGGATAGAGGAGAAGAGAAAGATTTTCTCTTCACTTTACATATATTGTACTGTCAGAAAGTCTGACAATTAGCTCCAATTGCTTCTGTAATGAATAAAAAAATCTTACTCTTTTACTGAAGTGTTTAGAAGAAAAGTATAATAATGTTTAAATTTACTTTAAAATACATTTTAAAAATGAGACATATTGGTAGACGGGTAGCAGATTAGATGGTCGGATGGACGTGTGGTAAAAGGCAAGTATAGCAAAATGTTTCTTGTGGAATCTAGACGGTGAGTATAAGGATAGTCATTGTATAAGTCTTTCAGTTTTCAGTAGTTTGAAAATGTTCATAATAAAATCAGGGGGGTGGGGTGGGACTCTCACTGTTTATTCAGTGCATATTTCTCAAATGCCTATTGTGTGCAAGCGGGCACTATAAGTTTCTTAGTCTTATTTTCATGCTGCTACAGTGGCTCCTAAAGGCATTTGGTTCAAAGGCCATCAGCATGCCTCCTCCCCTTCGTTCATGCTACCAGTTATGCCCCAAGCCAGTCCACGGCTCTCCTGACAACCCAAGATGTGTCCTAGAAACCCAAGACGTGCCAACAGAGCTGCCTACTTTCAGGCCAAGGTGCTCCCTGTACCAGAGAGCCCTGGATTTGTTTGAGAGCAGCGGCAAACCGGTAGACACTGAAAGCTTAACTGAAGAGAGCTGGAGGAAGGGACTACAGACAGAGGTGTGGGCAGAGTTGACGGGGCCGCTGGGAACAGTGACACACCCAGGGAAGCCGTTAGCAGGCTGGGGCCTGAGGCAGCCAGGAAGAGCAACTTTCCTGGAGCGCTGCCCAGCGGAGGTTGTGGGTATAGAAAGTGGCCACTGACAAGACTGTCATGAAAGGGGCCACAGAGGATTGGTGCCCCTACCTCTCCCTTTTCCCACACTGCTGATGCCTCCCAACACCAAACCCTGCTGGAAGCCAGAGAACAGATGCCTGCTAGTGACACTGTCTTTGGCTGCAGGTCAGCATGTCAGGACACAAAGCTGGTCTGAGCCCGGATCTGGGACAAAAGCAGGAGCAGACCGTCACCCCCCCCAAAAAAAAAAAAAAAATTAAGACAAAATATGATAACTGGAAGAGACTTGAATCAAACAAGTCTTATAATTCATCATTCAGTACAGGTCCCTTACAGAATGAAAGAGGTAATTATTAATAATCACAGATCTACACACAAAACCAAAACTGTATGGCACTCAAATCATCTAATCCAATCGCCTCAATTTTGCAGATGAGGACACTGAAGAGACCCAGAGAGGTAAAGTGACCTGAGGAAGGTTGCCCGGCAGGTCAGGGAAAGAGGTGGAAAAAGCCTTGACCACTGACACCCAGGCTGCGGCCTTTGATTCCTCATCACTTGGTCACTCTGGGGCCCGAAGAAACATGGCTCCAGTCTGCTGCAGTGCTCACATGACTCTGGGAAAAAGACAGCTCATTTTTGTGTCCCAAGAAGCATGCAGTTTGGAGCTCATCTTTTTCTCTTAATTTTTTCTTCCCCTTTTTTGTGGTCAAATACTGGGCTGGCTGGAGGGGAAGCACTCAGGTGTCTGGGGTTTCACTACTGGTTCATTACATAAGTGAAAGCACTGCACGGTGGGGAATGAATGCAAAGCACAGCCCGCTGACAGGCTCCTCTCCTGGTCCCCGGGCTGCCTCAGTCACCTCAGAGCTCGGTTCTGGGAAATACTCACTCAGCGTATTCCTTACCCAACTATTTGTGGAGTACCTACTGGGTGCCGGGCACTGCGGTATGCGTGTGGTACATGAGAATGGATGAGAAAGACATGGTCACCGCCCTCACAGAGGTCCCATGGCGGAAGTGAGTGGGTGTTGGATAATAAACATACCTATAGATGAATTAATTACTGACATGCTTAGTGCTAGATGAGAAATAGAGCACTCTAACAGTTTCAATAGCTGACATCTATGAAGGTCATCCTTTGTCCCCACCACTTTGTGAGGTAGGTAATACTATATTCTCTCCACCTTATTGATATGGAAACTGAGGCACAGAGAGATTAGGTGATTGCCCAAGGTCAAACAGCTAGTTTGCCTCAAAGCTGAATGTGAACCCAAGAAGTCTTGCTTTGGAGCCTGGGTCCTTAACCACTAACTCTCTTGGGCAGTGGTTCTGGCTCAGAAGGAGGGGCATACTTCTAAAAAATCAGGAGAGACCTTTCCGAGGAAGGGACATAGAAGCTGAGAGGAGACATAAAAGCCATGAGAAGAGATGACCAAAGAATGTTCGAGCAGAAACGGGAGCATGTGTCAATGGACAAAAGCTAGGAAAGAGGCTGGTGTGTTCTGTAATCCATCAGGAGGCCTGGGTAGCGGGAACTGAGTTGGATTTTATTCTAGGTACACCTTAGAAAGTGTCTCTGCAGACATACGCTTCCACGCTTGATCATCAAACAGCCTGGTCATGCCAATCAAGCAAGTATTAGTATCCCTGTTTTGTTGAACACTGTTCACTGTTTGTGAGAACCTATGAGTGGTGGTGAGACCGACCCCCATGACTCCTGACTCATGTCAAGTGCTCTTTCTACTCAACCTCCCTGATGAGGAACCAGCCACCCCTCTGCTGCCCCTGTGGTCTCTTGACTATAACGTACCACCCTCACACCCCCAGCACGCCCCCCCACTTCTACACCCACCTCAGAATTTACCTGTCTGGCAGCCCCAACAACTTAATTTCTAGGGGAATCTGATAAACAAGTCTGTTCATGGCTGATAATGGGTAATAAAGCCCTGCTGGAAACCTAAAGTCAACTTCTATTTACATCCCTGTGAGAACTTACAACAACTTTCCTTTCCTCTAATCATAAGATCAGCCTACAGCTACTAGCATTTCCTTCTCTGTGGAAATAGAAGTCATTAGCTGATTAATGGCTTATTCCCAGAGGAGCCAGCCAGGGTTTGAGCCTTGGGCCTTTGGTTAGCAGGTAGAGGTTGGCAGATGTCAATAAACCAAGACTGGTTTAGACCAGCTAATTCCTTGTCCGTGAATACGGTTACCTTCAGAAACCAGCCCCAAGAGACGGAGCAGCAGGCCCAGCTCGCCCAGAGCTCTTGGCTCCTCATGACGGCATACAAACCCCTCACGTCCCAAACACTGCCTTCCACTCCACCTCAGCTCTGGAGTCCCATGTCCTGCCTTGACCATGGGACCCACACATACCAGGCCCTTCATGAGCTCTGACAGCACACCCTGTGCCTTCACACTTCTAGGCACCTCTGCTCGTGACACCTTCCCCACGTTCTTCGCCTGCCTCTCTCTTTTACACCTGCCAGAACACAGCCCAAACACCACATACACGGGACGCCATCCCGACCAAGTCTCCCTGAGTCCGTGCCTCTGCAGTCATGAGAAGTAGCATTCCTTGAGTGCCTGTGATATGCCGCACACTGCGTGAAGCCCTCTGCATGGAGTGTCTCAATGTGATAGCAATTCAAAGAGGAACCTCCTCTCACCCTGCCATTTTATCCCTGAGGAAGCGGAATCACAGTAACATGCTCACGGCGGAGCAGAAGCTGCTGGAGGTGAGACGCAAGCCCGGGCAGCTGCCTGCGGCCGGACCTGGGCCATCGCCACCCACTGTGCTCTCCGCCACAGCTACATTTATTAGGCATGGACAGCGTACTTCCCACAGCTCTAAGCCACCGACATACGTTATCTCGTTTAACTTAAACAACAGTCCCATAAAATTCAGTCACTACGGGTAGGTGTTATTAAGTCCATGTTGAAGGTGAGAAAGTTAGGGCTCAGAGAGGTTTAATTATTTAGCTAAACCTGGCTGAAAGCCGGTAGCTCCACTTGATCCTCTCCTTTAAGCAATGGCGGTGCCATTCGCATGCCTGGGCAACCCAAGGCAGGAACCAAACTAAACCTGGGAAGTGACGTCAGCAGAGTACCTGAGCCCGGGCTGGCTGCCAACTTATGCAAAACAGCCAGCCTCCCAAGTATTGCAACTTGAGGAACTACCTTACATCTCCACCCTCTCCTCAGCACACCTGAGGTCCCTCCACAAGACTGTCAATGCCAGTGAGATGTGTGGCTGGCCATGCCCATGCCCCAAGGACAACACGTGCCCTGGCTGTTGGGGAAGTCAGCCTCTGGGAACCTCAGCTTCCTCACCTACACAGTGGAAATCATACTGCCTACCCCGCTATGAGACGCCGGTAAGAAGGTCATATAAGTGGTGAACAGGAAAGCCCTTTCGCGAACAGTGAAAAACCTCATACAAACCCAAGACGGTGCATGTATTCATTTTTCTGGGGACTCAGTTTCCACAATTTTGGAAAATTCCTTCCAGATCCCACATTTTATATTCATTACAATCTTTTCTGCACTCAAGTATGAGCCACTGGTTCTTTTTTTTTTTAAGGCATTTTCTGAAATGGAAAAGGTGAGCGTAAAGTGGGCTGCTAAAGCAGTGGAGAGAGAAAGCCAAAAGTATGGAAAACAAAATACTTAAGAACAAGGTCACAGTCTTGTAACTTGTTGCCCTGGGGGTAGAAGAAGGAAAGATCGAATTTGTTGGTTTGTTTGTTGTTTCTCTGAGGACAGGATATTCAAGCTACAGGGGGTCTTCCTTAGTTTAAATCCTGACCAGAAGTTAACAGTAGTTTCTTGATGGAAATGATCAAGGGTTAGGAGGGACAGGAACCTTTATACCTTCCTAGGTTATTTTTTCTTTTCACAAGTGTATTCTTTAACTATGAAAAAAAGCATATGGTTATCAACAATTTCAAATATGATTAACTAACATATTATTCAATGACTTCAAAATTGTCATGCCTCTGCACCCTCCCACTCCTCATGAGACCACCACATAATGTAGAACCCAGGCTTTTCAGTCCAATCATTAGACTCTGGCCATCTTATACTGATGCCACAGTTGGAGGGAAGCAAGGCTGGGTCCCACGAGAGTTCCTGTCCAGCCCTGTGCCACAGGCTGCCCCGAGGGTGTAGTTACAGGAATGCTGGTACAGGAGTGTGAATTCCCACCATTTGTCAACCTCCCAGGTCAATATCAGAAGGGACGTATCTAACCCAAGCATGGCATTAAGTCATGGGAGGAGTGGCCCATTAGCGAATTTACCCATCCGCAGAGGTTAGCTTATCTGATTAGCTCATTGCCACCACCCGCTTCTACCAACAGAAAGCAGAACCTGAAGGGAAGAGACAAAGAATGTGCAAGTTTTGATGACAGGCAAAAATGAAACATTAAACTAGGATGGTGGTGTTTTCCTCACACTGGACTGTCTTTATATGAACTGCCCATTTAATCATCCTCCTCCCCCTGTTACTCTTCCTGATGGCCTTCCAAGGCCATGAAGTGGCCTACCAGGGCTGCTCTCCAGCATTCTGCTACCTATCCTGGTCCACTTTGGTTAGGGCTAAGCATCTGAAAGGGTTACCACAAGAGGTACAGGGCACCTAACGGAAAAAGAGATGCAGAAAGGAATGGCAAAGAATTGGACATCTGAGACAATTTCTCCAAATCGCAGAAATCTCTGAATATCTTCTATCAAATGGGGCTAACATTGCCTATGGTGGAGTTTGGGGACAATCTGACCAGGGAAGGCAATGTGAGTGGCCTGGGACACAGAAGGTTTTCAATGAAAGTTTCTTTCCTTCCCTTCCCAAGAGACTCAAGATGCTTCATAACACTCCTGCCTTGTAACTCCGCCTCCCTTATCTGAAGACATAGGTAAGAAGCAAACGTGAACAGGGTGCTTCAGAGAAGTGACCAGAGGCAGAGAATCAGGAAGTGATCTGCCCCTCGTCACTCAGGGCAGGTGCTTCCACTCCAGCTGTCACCCACTTATCCAGTAGGACCTACACCACCAACTCTACCCAAGACCATTCTGCACAAATGACTCAGCCAATGATGGAGACCAGTCACCACAAACAAGCCAAGAGTTTTCTCATTGGTTTCTTTTCCCTGCTTTATTCCTTTGAAGAATACATCCCATAGCCAGATTCTCAGTTTCTGGGTTGTCCCCTAGGTTAGTTATTTCACTGTTGGTCCATAGACCCCAGTCATCTCAGCAACCTAGCTAAAACTTGAGTCAATGGGGGCAAAATGATTGTTTGACGTCATGGAAAGCCACCATCCAGGGGATGGGCACTGGATGGCCTCATAGCCTAGTGCCCCAAGAGACGGCCAAGCTCTAGCTGGTGGGTCCACTTACAGGCTCCTGTGTCCTGGGTTAGTCTTCTGGTCCAATTTGCTTGCTGGTGAACATTAACCTGGCTTCGAGTGACTAATCAGACCACAACATAAACAGGAGGGTCTGGTTCTAGCTGAAATCTTGGCATTTCAGGCACTAGTAAGCAGTGAGTTTACATCTGAGCCCCGCCTCCTTTCTCTCTCTCCTCGTGGTATTGTCTTTCTTTGGATTTTCCATGGAGTTTCCTTTCTTAGCCCTCGGTTCCTTGGGTTTTTATCATTTTACACTTATTTCCTCTTTGTCATTAGCCTGAGTCTTCCCTCTGCCTCTGCCTCCGCCTCCTCCACATTGCTCTTTCTTCCTCCTTTTCCTCCTCCTCCCTCTTTCCTTGCTGTAAACGTCCTTTGACACCCTTCTGCTCTTTATGAGAACTGAAGAAATCCATCAAAGAGACAGAGACAGTAGGGATTGTTGGTTAAAAGAAGCTTTTGTGTCAGCCCAGAGTTTAAAGCCAAGAGTTATCACTTAGTAACTGCGCAACTTTGCGCACATAATCAAGCTGCCCTGAACCTCCATTTCCTCATCTTGACAAGAGGTGTAATAACACTCATTTCATGGGATCAAGTGTAATGCTGTGTTTGTAAATTGTAGCAAAGTGCCTAGTATTTGTTATACTCTAAACATAATTTAACTTGGGGGAAAGTGCATTAATACAATCTTTGTTCTCTGTCACAGTTTTAGTTTTTTTAACCTTTTTAAATATATTTTATTCATTGTGCTATTACAGTAGTCCCATTTTTTTCTCCCCTTTATTCCCCTCCACCCTGCACTCTTCCACCCACGAGCATTGCCTTCCTTAGTTCATATCCATGGGTCGTACATATAAGTTCTTTGACTTCTCTCTTTCCAACACTATTCTTAACCTCCCCTTGCCTATTTTGTGCCTACCAATTATGCTTATTCCCTGTACCTTTTCCTCCCTATTCTCCCCCTGCCCTCCCCACTGATAACCCTCCATGTGACCCCCATTTCTGTGATCCTGTTCCTGTTCTAGCAGTTTCCTTAGTTTGTTTTTGTTTTTGTAGGTTCAGTTGTTGATAGTTGTGAGTTTGTAGTCATTTTACTGTTCATATTTTTTATCACCTTCTTCTTAGATTAGTCCCTTTAATATTTCATTTAATAAGGACTTAGTGATGATAAACTCTTTAACATTACTTTATCTGGGAAGCACTTTATCTGCCCTTCCATTCTAAATGATATTTTGCCAGACAGAGTAATCTTGGATGAAGGTCCTTGTCTTTTATGACTTCGAATACTTCTTTCCAGCCCCTTCTTACCTGTAAGGTTTCTTTGGAGAAATCAGCTGATAGTCTGATGGGAACTCCTTTGTAGGTAACTGTCTCCTTTTCTCTTGCTGCTTTGAAGATTCTCTCCTTATCTTCAATCTTGGATAATGTAATGATGATGTGCCTTGGTGTGTGCTTCCTTGGGTCCAACTTCTTTGGGACTCTCTGAGCTTCCTGGGCTTCCTGGCAGTCTATTTCCTTTGCCAGGTTGGGGAAGTTCTCCTTCATTTTTTTTTCAAATAAGTTTTCAATGTCTTGCTCTTCCTCTTCTCCTTCTGGTGTCCCTATGATTTGGATGCTGGAATGTTTAAAGTTGTCCCGGAGGTTCCTCAGCCTCTCTTCATTTTCTTGAATTCCTGTTTCTTCATTCCGTCCTGGTTTATTATTTCTACTTTCTCCTCCAAATCATTGATTTGAGTCCTGGTTTCCTTCCCTTCACTGTTGGTTCCCTGTAATATTTTGCTTTATTTCACTTTGCTTAGCTTACACTTTTTCCTCCATTTTGCGACCATGCTCAACCATTTCTGTGAGCATCCTGATTACCAGTGTTTTGAACTCTGTATCTGTTAGGTTGGCTATCTCTTCATCGTTTAGTTCTATTTTTGGAGCTTTGATCTACTCTTTCCTTTGGGCTGTATTCTGTTTGTCTCTGTGTGCCTATTACATCATGAGGGGCACAGCCTTAGGTATTGGCCAGGACGAGGCAACCCACGTCACTGTCTTGTGGTGCTGTATGAGGGGGAGGGGCTTGAGAGTGAATAATGCTGCTTGCTTGGCTCTTGGTAGCTTTCAGTCGCTTCCCCTGCTACCCACAAGCAAATTGGGCTCTTCTGGTGCTGATTCCCAGGTGGGTGGGTTTGTGTACGCTCTAGGACCCTGTGGGTCTCTCAAATGAACTCTCCTGTGAGACTGGCAGTTTCTCCCACTGCTGCTAATCCCACAGGTTTTTACCGATAGGAGTTTTGAGGCTTTCTTTTCCCACGCTGAACCTGGGGCTGTGCAGCCTGTCTCACCCCCCAGTTACTCCCCCCAGTTTATTTGCACACAAATGTGGGACCGCCTGGTCTGCCAGATGCCACCTTGCTGCATATCCTCTCCACCGCTCCTACCGGTCTGGATGAATGTTTCTTCTTTAACTTCTTAATTGTCAGACTTCCATAGAGTTCGATTTTCTAGCAGTTCTGATTACTTTTTGTTTTTAAATTTGTTGTCGTCCTCCTTTTGGTTGTGCGAGGAGACAAAGTGCATCTACCTACGCCTCCATCTTAGATGGAGGTGCTCCCTGTTAATCAAGAGGTCTCCAACAGGGTTCCCTGAAGGACTAAGGCTCCACAACTTTCCAGGGATGGGAAGATTTGGGGTGGGTAGACACAGGCTGAGCCCCACTGACCACCCCACCTTCAAAACATCTATTTTCATTCTTTTGCATATTGGGTCTCTGAATAATATTCTGATATAAAGATTCCATTGCCATGAAAAAAATTTCTGGAACTGAGTCAAGCTGATTTTCACCTGTCTTTTTGCTAGAATTCTCCTGCTTTGTTCACTCCAAATCAATAGATTCCTGACATAGAAAACCTACTAAATTTTGTTCTACTCCCTGTTGCTTTCTGTAACATGAAGCTTCCATCTCGCCATTAAAAAGTGTAGCTGATATTTCTTTTCTGTAAAGAAGATGAAGATGAGTTTAGTCCACCCAGCAGACTTTCTTAGGAGTTCCTTGCACAGACCTTGACTAATGGCTAGTGAAAGACCATTATTAGGTGCTTAGTTTCATTTGAAGAAAGCAGATTGTCCATTGTCTTCACCATTTGAGAAATGTGGTTACACCCAGAATTTCACACATGAGTTGGTGGTTGCGAGCTGAATCTGAAAAAGTGTTCTCCAGACTAGGCAACGTTGTTTCGCTACCTTAAAAAAATGTATCTTAAAAAACAAAACCCTGCCTTTATTGAAAGCAGACCAGAAACAAAGGTCATTTGTGTGACCTGTAATTCTCTCAATGATTTCCTGCAGGTTGAGACCCCTGTTACCTAATGTGCACAAACATGTGAAACGGCTTCAACAAAGTTCTAGGCTTCTGGCAGGTAAATTCAGAGGCCTCCTTCTCCTCCTCCCCCCATACCCATCTGGCATCCCCACATTTACATCCCTTTGTTTTGTTGAGGGAGGGAGGAAGTTGCAGGGGAAATGCCAAGGCAGGAGAGAAGCCTACATGGTTAGTCACCCCAGCAGTGAGCTCACATAAAAGCACATGTGGTTCAAGGGACCACTGTAGGATTAATGTTCATGAAAGATCACGTGTACACACAGCACTGCAACCCAGGATGCAGAGAGGGACTTTGATCGAAAGTCCAGTGGTAGCAGAGCTCATAATGATATCATATATCGGTGTATTCCCCTCGCCTAATACATTGCTGACACATAACAGACACTCAAAAAGGGCTAGTGACTGAGGGGATGAAAGGAATGAAGGAAGGAAGGGAGGCAGAGGGAGGCGGGGGGAGGGGGGAGGACAGGAAAGGGGAAAAGTTTGGGAAAAGCCGTTGCCCCTGCCTTCGCTACCTTTTCCACAGTGGGGCTGCTGTCTTTTTTTCATCCCCTCCTGTTTCTCCCAAGTTCCTCTTCCATGCTACAGCAACAGTGATCCACTTGAAACATCAGCCAGGTCTTGTCACTCTCCTGCTTCAAGCCCTCCACCTGGGGCCTAAAATTCAATATAAGCAAATGTTTGTCTTAGTCTACTATCCCTTTCCTCTCATCCCCTTATTCTCTGTACTCCAGACACTCTGACCCATTGCCTGATTCCTCAACTAGCCAAGCTTATTCATGCCTCAAGGCCTTTGTTCTTATTGTGCCATTAACTTAAAACACATTCCCTCTAAATTTTAATTGAAAGGATGCTTTCTTGTTGTTCAAACCTCAGGTCAAATGACACCTCCTTGCTGTGGCCTTTCTTGCGCAGCCAGTCTTCTCTTCATGTTCTATCACATTGCCATTTTCATGTCCTTCATAGCAATAAGCACTTGAAAACTGTTTTGCTCATTGACTTGTTTCCATGATTACTGCCAGTCTTGTGCACTACAATGCAAGCCCCTGCTCTATTGTGTTTACAGTCGATAATTCTCCAGTGCCAGGAAAGGAACCTGGCACATAATGGGCACTCAATAAATATTTTCTTAATGAATGAATAAATGCAGCCTTGGCATCCTGAGGGCTCTGGGCAACGCCAAGCAAATTTTCCCAGGGGGTCAATGCATCAGAAGCCACAGATAAATGCCTCAAATAAAGGTCAAGAAGGAAGAAATATGAAACTAACGTTTGGAGAGCACTTACCAATGCCAGATTGTTTTTTCAAGTCCTTAATATTTATTATCTTTTATAATCTCACAGCCACTATTTGAAGTAGGTCAAATATTTTCTTATTTTATGGATAAGTAACTGGTACAGAAAGTAAATAATATACCGTTAGCAAATGGAAGATCAAAGATGCCAATTCCGACTATGAAGCCCCACACTGGACTGCCTTTCTCACACTGCCATACTCTGGAGCATATGTGGGCTAACAGCTAACGCACCTTGAGGCTGGTGAAGCCAAGGGTACAACTAATGACTGGTTTCATACTGATAGAAAATACCCTCCAGTCTACCATCTATCCCTTTGGCCTAATGCCTGTATAGTAAAACTCCGTGTCCATGGCTGTAGCAGTACCTGGGCAGTCCCTCTGCTACCACCAGCAGCATGTGGCTCATAGCCTGAGAGCCAGGCCCCATCTACAGACATGTTTGGCTTAATCTTCACAATGTGGTCCACACAAACTTTTTTTTTTTAATTATACCTGTGGCCAACCTTTGAAATCATGATACTTCATATTTAGTTGTTCCAATTTCTGGCTTCCCTCAAAACATTACAAGAACTAATAATACTCATCTTGCTTTTGCACCTGACATGGCCAGCCTCAGAACTGAGTCATGGCTGTCCCTCTGGGAAGAAGCATGTGCCACCAGTTCACCATAGTCCCCTCATTCCCTAGTTTGTCCTTAATAGTGAGCCTTACGGGTATACTTATCTCTATGTGTATTTACTTACATGAGTTATGTTAGTTCTGGGCACTAGAGTTAGTGATCTCTGGGGGGCGTTTGACACTATGCCTGCACTTCTGGGACAGTTCTGACTGGTCTCGGAGTGTCCAAGCCTGTGGAACTCCAGTGCCATTTTCCCAGGGCCACCAGATCACACATTGCACTTAGGGAAGGGATCAGCCAGGATTCAAATCTGAGTTCATCCCTGGCACTGCCACTTGCTGTATTGCTGTCCTCTCCTCCCCACAGTCTTCTTAGCCCTAAAACAGGGAGAATAATAATATCCACCTTGGATGGTCAATGAGCACTTTACACATAAATACTTACAAATTCCATGGCACATGTGTCATTCTGGGCATTATATACTATTTATCTCAGTCTCTACTGTTCCTTTACACAGAATGTTCAGCCTTTGATTAAAAACAACAAGGTACACAAAGAAACAAAACACACAAAGAGAAAAAAAAAAAACAACCCTCCTGTCAAGAGATAAAACAGACAACAGAACCCAGAAATAACGCAGATGTTAGAGCTATCAGACAGGAACATTGTAACTACTTTTATGAATATGTTGAAAGATCTAATACTAAAAGGTGGACAAAATGTATGGTTAATGGGGGATTTAAGCAAAGAGATCAAACTTATATTTTAAAGGGTCAGATGGAAAAGCTAAATATAAAAAATACAACATAAGAGAGAAAGAATACTTTAGACAGGCTTGTCAACAATCTGGACACAGCAAAAGAAAAAATACATGAACTTGAAGATAGGTCAACAGAAACTATTCATACAAACATAAAATGAGAGAAACAATCAGTAAAAAAACCCAAGAGCTGTGAAACAATACCAAATTTCCCAGCATACACAAAACTGGAATCTCAGTCCCAAAAGGAGAAGAGAGAATAGGGCAAATGAAATATGTGAATATATAATGGCCAGTAAGTGAAACAGACATATCAACAATTATAGTTGGAGACTTGAGTATTCCTATTGTCAATGACTGATAGGAAAATTAGACAAAAATCATTAAATGGAAGACCTGAACAACCCTAACAAGCAACTCAAGCTAAGTTATAGAACACTTCATCTCAGAGAATTTACTTTCTTTTCAAATGTCCATAAAATATTTTAAAATACAGACAATATTCTGGGCCATAAAGCTAATTTCAATAAAATTAAATGCATTAAAAACATAGAAGGTATGTTCTTTGACAACAGTGGAATTAACTATAAATCAGCAACAGAATGATATCAAGAAAATTCTCAAATATCTGGATAATAAACAGCACACTTTTAAGTAGCTCACAGGTCAAAGGAGAAATCACAAGAGGAATTAGAAAATATTCTGAGCTAAATTAAAATGGTAATAAACTTTAAAATTTTGTAAGATCCAGATAAAGCAGTGCTTACAGAGAAATTGATAGTATTAAATGTTCATATTAGAAAAGAAGAAAGATCTAAATCAGTTATGGAAGTTTCCACCTTGTGAAACTAGAAAAACAAGAGCAAATAAATCCCAAGTAAGTAAAAGGAAGGAAATAATGAAGATAAGCGGAGAAAACAGTGAAATAACAAACAAATATAGTAAGCAAAATCAATGAAACCCAAAGCTGGTGTTTGGGAAGATAATGAAGTTGATAAACCTCTATGTATCCTGACCAAGAAAAAAGGACTGAGACTCAAGCTACCTATCAATGTTATGAATAAAAGAAGGACCCTCAGGCATTAGAAAGAATAAGGTAATATACGAACAACTTCATGGCAACTGTGAACGAGAAGGAGGCCACACACTACCTGAAGCCAAGGAGGGTCCCCATGGCAGGCCTTACAAACTTAGAAACCAAAGTAACTACACAGGATGGTCTGAACATAAAAACTCCTAACTAAAAGCAGGCCATGGTGAGTAGTCCTGTCCTAGGCCTGGAGCCTCACTGCCAAAGGTCAATCTCTACTTTAAGTAAGGGTGGCTATTGCCTTTGTGTACCTAGGATAACACGCCTTTGAAATGTCAGAGTAATTTTCTTTTTCCAGACCCCTCAAGAGCATACCTGCTGGCACCAAGCACGAGACTGCAGAACCCCTCACTGTTATCTTGTTCCCCGCATACTATCTCTATGTGCTATAAATGTTAACTATCCTGTACATACCAATGTAAAAGACGTATGTGTGTTTCCATTTTGCTTTTCATCCTGTCTCAGAGATTTTCCTGCTTTGCTTTCTCCTGTTCCTTTATGTAACACCAATGGATTTCACGCAACTCTCCCACATCTCCTCCTTTTATTCTAACGTATAACAATAAGCTGCGAAACTGGCATTCTCCAGAGCATCTTCTCAGTCCACTGAGATTTTGCTTCAGAACATGTCCTCAAAATTTGGCTCAAATAAGCTCTTATGACTTTTTAATAGACTAGGCATTCTTTTGTCAACACGATACATTTGACAACTTAGATGAAATAGACAAATTTCTCACTAAAACTCACTCAAAAAGAGAGAGAAAACTTGGAGGGTCTTACAGCTATTAAAGAGATTGTATTTATAGTTAAAATCCTTTCCACAAAGAAAACTCCAGTTCGAGATGACTTTACCAGGGAATTCTACCAAACATTTAAAGAAAATACAGTATCAATTCTACATGAATTCTTTCAGAAATTAAAAGAGGGGGAAACACTTCTCAGCTCATTTTATGAGCTCAGCATTAACTTTATATTAAAACATTACAAGAAAAATATGACCTTAAGCCCCCAAATCCTTAACAAAATATTAACAAACTGAGTCCAGTAAGAAAGATAATACATCATGACCAAGTAGGGCTTAGCCCAGGAGCGCAATGTTGGTTCAACTTTAGAAAACAAATCAATGTAGCCCTGGCTGGTATAGCTCAGTGGATTGAGCATCGGCCTGTGAACCAAACAGTCACTGGTTCGAGTCCCCCATCAGGGCATGTCCCTGGGTGGCTGCCCAGGTCTCAAGTAGGGGGCACACGAAAGGCAGCCACACATTGATGTTTCTCTCCCTCTCTTTCTCCCTCCCTTCTCCTCTGTCTAAAAATAAAATAAATAAAATCTTTAAAAAAAAAGAAAACAGTAATTTATCCTGTCAACAGGCTAAAAAATAAAAGCCATATGATCATCTAAACTGATGCAGAACAAAGATTCGACTGAAGTCAATATCAATTCATGATAAAAATTCTCAGTCCACTAGGAATGCAAAGGAACTCTCAATCTGATAAAGGGCATCTACAAAAAGCCTACAGCTAGCATCATAGTCAATGATAAAAGACTAACTTTCTCCAAAGGTTGGTAACAAGGCGATGGTGTCTACTTTCATCAATGCTATTCTACATTGTACTAAAGGTCTTAGAAATGTATTAAGTGAAAATTTTTAAAAGGCACCAAAATTGCAATGGAAAAACTGCCTTTATTTGCTAATGACATGAGATTCTACAGACAAAATTCTAAGGTATCTATTTTTTAAAAAACTACAAGAACATATTCATAAAGCTCAGCACAATTGCAAGATATAGGACCAATATATTTGTATTTCTATGCAACTGTATTTCTGTACACATCAACAAATAATTGCAAATTGAGATAAAATAATACCACTTTCAGTAGCATCCAAAATATTATTTAGAAATAAATGTTACCAAATATGCGCAAGAGCTTTATGCTGAAAACTACCAAATGTTGCTGAGAAAAACAGAAAAATGCCTAAATAGAGAGATAATTCTCCCCAAATGGATCTATTGTTTTGATATAACCTCAATCAAAATCTCAACAGGTTTATTTCTTGTTGAAATTAACAAAATGCTTCTAAAATTTATGTTAAAATACAACAAAGTTAGAATAGCCAAAACAATTCTTTTTTAAAAAATAACAAAATTAAAGGACTTACCAAAAATGATTTTTAAATTTACTATCAAGCTACAGTTATCAAGACAGTATGATATTGGTGTAAGGAGAGACATATAGATGAACATAACAGAAGACAGAATCCAAAAACAGACTCACATATATAGTGCCAATTAATTTTAACAAAAGTATCAAGATAATTTGATAGGGAAAAACAGTTTTTTCATTCAATGGTGCTGAAATAATTGAATATTCATATGCAAAAAATTGCAAACCTTAACCCTATTTCATATCATATGCAAAAATTAATTCAAATGGATTGCAGACCTAAACATAAGAGTTTTAAAACTTTTAAATGAAACATAGGAAAAATCTTTGTGAACTTGCAGTAAACAAAAAATGTATTAGGGCACAAAAAGCACAAACCACAAAACAAAAAATTTATAAACTGGACTTCATAAAAATAAAAAAACATTTTCTCTTTGAAAGACACTGTTTTTTAAAAAGTAAGGAAATTAGTCACAGACTTGGAGAAAATGTTTTTAAATCACATATTTAATAAAGGATTTATATCCAAAATATAAAGAACTCTCATAATAAAACAATGTAAAGATAAGTGATTCAATCAAAAGACAGGGAAAAGGTTCAAACAGAGGCCTTATCAAAGAAGATGGCCATTTAAAAAAAAGCACAAAAGTAAGATACCACTAAAATGGCTAAAATTTTCAAAATAACAGACAAAACCAAATGTTGACCAGGATATGAAGGAACTAAAACTCTCATATATTACTGGTGAAATGAAAAATTATGTAACCCTTCTTACATGCTTACGGGAGTTATGCATTCAGGATATATTATCTGGGGGGGGGGGGGGGAGAGTATTGCACTGTACTTAAGACCATGGACTGTGAAGCCAAGCAGACCTGAATTTGGTATAAATTCTGCCACTTAGTTGTGTGACTAAAGTCATATTTCATTACTTTACACCTCTGAACCATCAATTTTCTCACTATGACAGGGGTATAATAACAATACCTATCTCAGGGTGCTGTTTTGAGGATGAAATAAGATGTCTGAAGCCCTTGGTACTGTACCTAATACAAAGGAAGTGCTCCATAAATGGTAGCATAGTGTTAAAGTTCTAATTCAAATAACATATGTGTCCATTCCCCCATAATCCATGCAACGAAACTTTCTGTCAGAGAAATCTACAATTATAGCTAAACACTATGTGGGAAGGGCTACAGAATAACAATTCAAACATATTCCAACGTGCATTCTGTAGAATCTTCTTCCAGGACATAGGACTGTAATAGCCTTATAAAACTTTATTAAATTTATTAATTTTGTTTAAGACTTCAGGCAGAGTCTCACACACAGACATGTATAATAACACAATGACCCCTGGACTCAACCACTAGAGAGCATCATGGATGACAGCAGGCTATATATGGACAAGAAACTAACCTTTCCTGGGTTGAGCTACTGAAAATTTGAGGTGGTTTTGTTTTGTTTATTTGTTTCTGAAAGTTTCCTTTTTTCCCATTACCATTTAGTCCCCGTGTACCCGTCTCCCTGCCAAGGTGGTTTTTTATTGCAGCATCACCTAGGCTAACTTGACTCATAAAGGACTTCTTCATTTTTTCCCCAGTGCCCAATTAAAACTGTCCTTTCAGAACTTCCTTTCTTCATGCTCCAGATACCTACCTGCTGCTTTCTCCATTGAAACACACCTCGCCTACATCCCGTGACTTCAGTGCAATGGATTTCATACTAACTCCTGCTGACATGACAATGGTTAGGAAGTGTGAAAGTGTTATCCTTTCCAGGAAAAATACTTATATTTTAACTAGGGCCAAACATGACAAAATATCTTATCCCAAAGGAATAAATTTTTAACTCCATGGAAGTCCAAAGAGAAAGGAATTTGGGACATGTAAGACCTTTTTTGACCATAATATTAAAAATGTCTCATTATTATTTTTTATACTTCATAAAAAATCTTTTATATTCAGTAACTTGGGGGCAATAATTATCTCCATTATACAAATAAAGGAACTGGGGCTTGGAAAGTCTGATTTGATTGCTCAAGTGGCTGAGCAATCACAGGGCTGATAAATGATAGATTCAGAAATATTTAATCTAGACCTTCTGCCTCCAAGCAGAGTCCATTTATTCAGTGAATATTTTCAGATTATCTACTATATACCACACGCTGTTCTAGGCTTTGGAGATACAGCAGGAAATAAAGATAGAAGAAAAATTCTTGCTCTCCTTGGAGAGTATATTCTAGAGAGCAAAGAAGGGGAAAGCAAATGGTGAATGAAGCGGTAAACTTACTTTGTGTCAGTTGGCAAGAAGCAAAGCGGAGGAAAATAAATAAGGGTGAAGGGGACAGAGTGCGCTAGAGGGTGTTATTTTATACAGGGTGGTCACAGAAGGCCTTTATGAAAAAGTACATTTCAACAGGGACCTGAATGAAGAAAAGGAGCAAGCCATGTGTCCATCTGAAGTATAAACTTTCCAGGTAAAGGTGGTAGAAAGTGCAAAGGCCCTGAGACAAGTGTGTACAATGTTTCTGAAAAACAGCGAGGGGGCCTCTGTGGCTGGAGCCAGGTGGAGGTAGAGATGAGCAGTAGGAAACGAAGCCAGTGAGGGAGTAGGGGCAGTTATGAAAAGGACGCCGAGCTGTAAAGTGCAAAACCAGGACTAGAACTCAGTCTGCAGAGAGCCAGGCCAGCATCTCCTACGGGCCCTGTTGTGTCCAAAATACCCTGACTCCGAGAGCAGGAATATAGGCTGTCCAGCTCCTGCTCTAACTTGCACCCTTGGGGGACCTTGGGGGCACTTTTTGTTCTGTAGTTTACTGCTGCTGGAATAAATTAGTCATTACTGTAGGTTATGGTACCTTTAATGGAGACCAATGGGTCATCCTGGGGCAGGATGGTGGGGAGAGAAGATAGCACCTGGAAATCTGTAGTTCCAAGCACCCTGGTCTAAGATGCCCCATATCCGGTCCTACAGCCCTCCCCCCAGTGAGGATCCTCTCCTTTTCATTTCTTTCCTCCATTTGTTCAGCAAACCAAACTTTAAAAGGTTCCATGATTTGATTCCCAGGGTAAACTCACTGAGAAAACGATGATGTGGGCTAACTACTCCCATTTTATTGTTGAGGAGACTGGACCTACATGAGGTCAGAGATTGTAGTGCTAAGGAAGGACCTAAAGAGCTTCCCAACGTTCGCTCAGTGCCTGTTTTGTCTTTGCCGTGTTCAAATGCCACCTATGCTATTCTTTTCTTTTTTTTAATGGGTACTTAATATTTTTACTTAAGGAAATTTGACTTCAAAAACCAGTATCACTCACCACACAGAGATTAAGAAATACAATAGAAAACAATGCTACTTAGAAAATGTTGCCTGGAGAACTTTTAAAAGTTGCAATGCTCAGGCCATGCCCACTAAATCTAAATAATTTAGACCTACTAAATCTAAATTCCTTGGAGGAGGGAGGAGACCAAGCATAAGTCATTTCTTTAAAGCTCTCCCCGGGAGAAAGCAGTGTGAGGCAAGGATGAGGCCCCCAGGACAGACACTCCTACCTGCTCCAGCCTCTGCGCCCAAGGTGCCCTCTCTGAAAGAGAGATCCACAGGCGATGAGACCATGTTAAAAACACGCTAGCCCCAAACTGAGCCTTTCCCCCTGCTGGCATCAGAAGAACCAAAAAAATAACACTGAAATAGGAAAGCGTTCCCACTTTTAATTTGTAACTGCTGGATGTGTCATTCCTTTACAGGTTAAAATCATCGCACATGGCACCTGCCCTTTGGAAAACACTGGACTGGGCGACCCAAGTGGTCTGGTTTTCATTTCTATGCTCTTTCCACTCCAACAGCCCTCTTCCCAGCCAAAGGCTCCACAGAGGTAATTTTCTGTGGAGCCCTTACTCACCTCTGCGTGTTCTCCAGCAGGGACTTCAAATGCCTGCCCTTACGTCACGCTTTCAGGCCCATCTTTCTCTTTCCAAATGAATCCATCCAGTGGTTCATATCAGAAAATCTTAAGGCAAAACCACATCTGTCTCCTTTCATTTCCTCTAGAGAAGCCCCTCATCTTCACCCAGGAACATCTGGCCCTTGATGGAGCATAAGGCAACTATGCAGGAAGGAGGCTCAGGAGAGATGGGGCAGAAGGCCACATGACTTGCAGAGGGGCTTCTGCTATTTGGTTTCTCTTTCTCCACTCTTCTCTGACCACACACAAGCGCCCAATGACAGCCTTTCCCAACTGAGGGAGAAGTCTAGAATGAAAGCTGGATTTCTGAGTAGCGACTCCTGACCTCCAAGACCTTGTTTCCTCTCCTGATCTGGGGCATCACCATGGGATCTGGGTACCTGCCTGCATGGACTCAGGTGTGAAGAGCTCCCCCAGAGGACAGCATGTCCTCGAGAGTGGGCACAGAGTTGAGCAAAGCTCCAATCTCCTCACTTCCTATATTTAAAACCTCGAATGCTGACACACTGTCTATGGCCAGACAGCCAGGTCATTTTTTTGTCTTGTCAGCGGGACCCTTTTCTCCTGTTTCCCTTAGAGGCTAAGGTCCAGCTTCGAGGCCTCGCCCCTATGCAGCACCCCAAAGCTGAACAGTTCCTGCTATGCCCATAGTCCAAAACGCCCTCTATCCTATCCCCACCTGCCCAAAGCCTGCTAACCTTCCAGGCTGACTGCAGATGTCACCTCCAGCATGAAACCTAAGTTGATTCCTCTAAACAAATAATAATAGTAATGGAATTAATAGTAACATAATTAATATTAATAGTTAGCATTTATTGAGTGCTGGTTTTAGACAGACACTAGGCTAAGAGCTCACAAGCAGGATCCTGACCAAATCATACACTAAACAGTACCTCATTGTCCCATTATCCTCCATTTGTTCAGCAAACCAAACTTTAAAAGGCTCCATGATTTGATTCCCAGGGTAAACTCACTGAGAAAACGATGATGTGGGCTAACTACTCCCATTTTATTGTTGAGGAGACTGGACCTACATGAGGTCAGAGATTGTAGCACTCACCCCTGCCATTTCTTATCTCTATGACATGGGACAAGTTACTTTTTCTCTCTGTACTTCATTTTCCTCAGACATCAGTGGGGATTATAATATACCTTCCTCCTAAGGTTGTTGTAAGGACAAAATAAGTTAAAGCACATACAGCATATAGCATAGTACCTGACATATTGTTTTTGCTCAGTAAGTAGTATTTTTTTCTTCTAAGAAATTTACAAGAAGTAAATAATAATGTGTTAGTATTATCCTCATTTTACAGGTGAGGAAACCAAGGCACAGAGAGTCTGAGGTAAATAGTCCAAGTACAAAGAAGAACTTCAGTCTGGCCTTAACTGAGCTTTGCTTATGGTGCTCTTCTATTCTCATCAATTACTTGTGAATCTGTTGTCATCTTTCCATCTTCATTCTCCACTTTTCCTTTGGTGGACGCTAAACTCCAGCGGAGCAGGGCTCACCAGTGTCTCCTGGACACTCGGCCCCTGCGTTTTCTTACCTCATTGACTGTTCCCAGGTTGTGCCTCTTCTCCTTATCACAATATAGCCCCTTCTTTCAAATCTACTGAGCCTGTTTCCTCCTTCATGTAATCTGCGTTCCTCTTCCCAAGTGGGTGTGGTCTGTCTGTCCCTTAAGTTCCCCCAGCACTTCACTTGGACTGCGAGTACTTCTTTCATCCTGTCTTGTTTAACAGCCATCTGAGCACTCGACTTATTTCCACGGCTAAACTGTAAACTCCTATGAAAAGAGATTTCCTCTCAACAGAATAAGGCACTAGGCAGTTCATAAAAGTGTGATGGATGGATGGATGAATGAATGAATGAATGCACTTGGTTTGATATTTCCTTGGAGAAGATTTCCTGTCTTCCTGGATGTGTTTGGTGTCTGCACTGCATCAAAAGCACTTTTGTTCCGAGCTCTTTGCAGAGTAGGTGATTGTTCGTTCGTCAGTTTTCGTGCAGATCAAGGAGCTATCAAGAGAAGTCAAATTCACCATGACTCTTCGTGTGGAATTCTGAAGTATATTACACTTTGGCAAGCTTTATGCACTCTTTCCAGAAGTCACCATCAGTCAGCACAGTCAAATTCAACCCTCGGGCACGTTTGTTGTAGTGATTACAATATTGTTTTTTAAATCAAATTGGAGGCAAAGCCACTTTGGAAGACAGATTGATGGTTTCTTACAAAACTAAATATACTCTTACCATACAATCCAGCAGTCATGCTCCTTGGTATTTACCCAAAGGAGCTGAAAACTTATATCCATACAAAAACCTGCACATGGCTGTTTGAAGCAACTTTATTCATAATTGCCAAAACTTGGAAGCAATCAAGATGTCCTTTAGTAGGTGAATAGACAGATAAATCACACTATATTCAAACAACAGAATGTCATTGAGCAGTAAAAATAAAATGAGCTACCAAGGCATGAAAAGACATGAAGAGACCTTAAATACTTATTACTAAGTGAAAGAGGCCAATCTAAAACGACTACACATACTGTGTGATTCCAATTATATGACATTCCGGAAAAGGCAAAATTACAGAGAAAGTAAAAAGGTCAGTGGTTGCCAGGAGTTGAGAGTAGAAAGAGGAGAGGGATCAATAGGCAGAGCACAGAGGGTTTTTAGGGCAGTGAATATATGCTGTATAAGATAATGATGGATCCATGTCGTTGCATATATTTGTCCAAACCCACAGAATGCACGCCACCAAGAGTGAGCCCTAGTATAAATTGTGAACTGAGTGATAATGATGTGCCCATGTAGGTTCATCAATTGTAAAAATGTTCCACTCCGGTGGGGGATGTTGACAATGAGTAGGACTGTGCATGTGTGGGGAAAGGGAGTATAAGGGAAATCTCTGTACCTTCGTCTTAATTTTGCTGTGAACCTTGAACTGCTAAAAAAATAAAGTCTTAATGTTTAAAAATTGAACTTGAATGCATTTGAGATGGAACATGACCACCCTAGTATTCTATTTTGTTTAGTATATTTTATTGATTATGTTATTACAGTTGTCCCATTTTTCCCCCTTCACCCCCCCCCCCCAGTACCCCATTCCCTCCAAAAATCGTTCCCTTAGTTCATGTCCATGGACCATGCATATAAGTTCTTTGGCTTCTCCATTTCCTATACTATTCTTGACATCACCCTGTCTATTTATTACCTACCAATTATGCTTCTTAATCCCTGTACCTTTTCCCCCATTCTCCCCTTTCCACCTCCCAGCTGATAACCCTCCAAATGATCTCCATATCTATGACTCTTTTCCTGTTCTGCTTGTTTGCTTAGTTTCTCTTTATAGATTCAGTGGTTGATAGTTGTGAATTTGTTGCCTTTTTAATGTTCATAGTTTTGATTTTTTTTCTTAAATAAATCCCCTTAACATTTCATATAATAATGGCTTGGTGATGATAAACTACTTCAGCTTTACCTTGTCTGGGAAGCACTTTATCTGTCCTTCAATTCTAAGTGATAGTTTTGCTGGATAGAGTAATTTAGGTTGTAGGTCCTTGCTTTTCATCACTTTGAATACTTTTTGCCAGCCCCTTCTAGCCTGCAAAATTTCTTTTGAGATATCAGCTGGGTAGTCCTTTGCAGGTAACTCTCTGCTTTTCTCTTGCTGCTTTTAAGATTCACTCTTTATCTTTTACCTTGGCATTATAATTAGGATGTGTCTTTGTGTGCTCCTCTTTGGGTTCAACTTGTTTGAGACTCTCTGTGCTTCCTGGACTTGTATGTCTATTTCCTTCACCAAATGAGGGAAGTCTTCTTTCATTATTTTTTCACATAAGTTTTCAATTTCTTGCTCTTCCTCTTCTTCTATCATGCCTATGATTTGAATGTTGGCATGTGTGGTGTTCTAGAGTCTTCTTACACTATCCTCTTTTTTTTTTAATTCTTTTTTCTTCTTTCTGTTCTGGTTGAATGTTTATTTCTTCCTTATGTTCCAAATTGTTGCTTTTAATCCTGGCTTCCTTCCCTTCACTGTTGTTTCCCTGTAGATTTTTATTTCACTTAGTGTAAACTTCATTTCTTTCTTTATGTTGTTGTCATACTCAGTGAGTCCTTTGTGCATCCTGATCACCAGTGTTTTGAACTCTGCATCTGATAGGTTGGCTATTTCCGTTTCATTTATTTCTTTTTCTGGGGTTTTGTTCTGTTCTTTCATTTGGACCATATTTCTTTATCTCCTCAATTTGGTAGTCTCCCTGTGTTTGTTTCTGTGTCTTAGGTAGAGCTGCTTTGAGTCCCTGTAAAAGGCACCTGTAAATTGTGTGGGGCGGAGCCTTAGGTAATCACCAGGGTAGAGCAACCTGCTCTACCACCTTGTAGCTCTGTGTAGAGGGAGGGATTGTAGAGGGGACTGTGCCACTGCCTGGCTTCTGGGGGCTTGCCTGGTACTTGTCCCATTTCCAGTCACTTCACCCACTCCCCATATTTGACTGTTGCCCTGTTGCTGAATCCCAGAGTGGGTGGGTTTGCCTATGTTTTAAGACTGCGTGGGCCCTTGAAGTGAAGTTTTTGGAAAATCCAGCAGTTTCTTCCACCATGCCAGCTCCACTGGTTTTTATAGCCAGGAGTTATGGGGATTTATCTTCCCAGCACTGGGTCCCTGGGCTGTGCAGTCTGGCCTGGGGCTGGGATCACTCACTCCCAAGGTATCCCTCCCAATTTTTATCCACTACATGTGAATGTGGGACTGGTCCCTTGCCTGTTTTGCCACGACCTCTCTGTGCGACACTTCATCTCCTCGCCTCTGCACCCCATCTCCTCATCTCTACCCTGCCTACCTAGATGAATGTGGCTTCTTAAAATCCTTGGTTGTCGGATTTCCATACAGTTCAATTTTCTGACAGTTCTAGGTGTTATTTGTTTTGAGATTTAGTTGTAATTCCTTTCTGTGATTGTGCGAGGAGGCGAAGAGTGTCTATCTACGTCTCCATCTTGACTGGAAGTCCACCCTAGTATTCTTATGTCTTCAATGCTATCCAGAATCACATACATTGCATTATTCGCTTCTTTACTTTTCCATCCCTGCAAGTTTAGCATAATAAGGGGCCTTTACATCAAGCCGTAGCCCCAGAAAGTAACAATGGAATACCAATAGAATCTAAGTAAAGACCTACTTGGTTCAAATACAGTAATTCCAAGTGGGTATAGCAGAAAATGAGATACAAACATCTGAAACCATAATTGAGGATTATCTTCATGTGTTAGTTTCATGACTAAGTGCCCTGAGAGTTTCTGGCCTTTCAGAAATGAGTACTGGGCAATTTTTTTTTATAATCTATTAACCAACAGCACCAATTTTGTGCCCAATATTACTCTAAAGACTGACTTAGAAGAGAAAGAAAAAAATTCTCATCTTGATTCAAAGAAACTTACAATCTATTTACACAGCATCTCTTTCAATCTTCACAACAGCCATTTCTGGTAGGTACTAGAACAAAAAATCATTCTCACTTTAAATAAGGAAACTGCAGCACAAGAGACTGAGTACCTTTCACAATGTAACCTAAACAATAAATGCTAGAGTCAGTATTAAAGCATCTGGGCTCTTGGAGATTATTCTATTTAACTGTACCCTACATTCCACCTCAAAAGGCAGCATGAGTTTACTTTAAATGTAATACATAGCGAGGAAAGGTTGCTCCAGTTTGGGTCATCCAAATTTGAAAGGATACATCACTGTTTCTCATCCGAACCCCCAGCTACCAACAGAGCCACCAGAACTACTCTCCATGTGGCATAAATGACAAAAGTCAGTGGATCCAGGAGGGAACTCAAATGGCTACACCTTACAAAGACAGCTTGGACCATTCAACGTGATGACTACAAATGTGAAACTTTCCAAGGCTAGGACTTCCCCTAAGGAAGTATCTCTCTCTGGTCATCACCAAGATAAAAGAAGAGAACCTAACCTAACCTATGAGCTCTTCCTCATTCAGAATGTATTTTTTCAAGCCTAAAGTGTTGACCAACAAGAATACATGCTACCTCTGAGTGATACCGTGGGTTCTCTGGCTGAGCTCCTGAACTGATCCATCACAAGGATGATGTAAGGATATCTCCTAACTGCCATGCGAACTGGTTTCATCAGTGTTTCAGCCTGGAAAATTTGCATACGTGATATCATCCAGAGAGAGAAAGTTAAACTGCCTTAACGCCAACTGGTTTGGTGGATTGCTGTTCTTTGAGGTAACACGATATTTGTACTGCATTAAAGTCTGGAGGATTTCAAAGACAGGGCTTCTCACTAATCCTCTCACTTCCTCTCACTGCGGATGGATGGCATCCAGCTAAGGAAACAAATGAGAGCAATCAAGGGAATATGCTGGTGGAGCTGGGTGCTGGATTCCTTCTCTGCATGTTCTTTTTTTGGGCGGAGGGGAGCTCGATCCCAAGGACTTGGGCCCCTGCATGTTCTATAATTGCCTTTTGGCAGGGTGTCCCTGATTACAAAGGCAATGCCCCAAGGCTTAGCCAGCTAACTGCAGGTTCTGACAACAACCAACCAACCCTTCAGAATCCCAAGATTCACATCTTCATCAAGGGCCCCCAAATCACTATTGCACATCACATGCTGATTTCCTCTTTGTACAATAGCATGTGCTTTCATGCTACTGCGGAATATCTGTATGCGTTTATCACCCTTTCCTCTCCTCTACCCAAAGTCGCCAGGCTGGGTTAGTATGCCTGGATCATCCGTATTGATTTATGGGCAAATAGAATACAATTTTCAAAAAGAGTGGTAACTTTCCTTCCTGGAATCCTCACACAAAATGTAACTATGTGCTCAAATACGACTTTGGGAAAGGCTTTAGTGGCAAAGGAATATCTTGGTTCCATAGTCTGAAACTAGTATGTGTAGTTCTGTGGTCCTGAAACTGTACAGCATGTTACCCCAGGGTACCTTGCAAATTCACAGAAATGCTGTGAAATATTGAAACTCTCCAAGGGAAACACAGGATACTTAACATCTGTTGAATAGTGCACCAACTCAGGGTTGTTCACAGTGTCAAATTAGATCATGCCACGTTCTTTATAATGATGGCATATCTTTGCAAAGCCATGTTTTCAGCAGTTACTGTGATAAAAAGCAAAGGAAAATCAGTGTAGGACAGGAAATGAAGATGGTCATGTCCAAGCTGATTCCAAAGACTGAGAACTTGTACAGTGCCCAGCAGGTGCACACATCCCATTAGCAACTGAATAATTTATGAACATGATTTTTTTTTAAACCTTTTTTTCTTTTAATTTATGTATATCATTTCTTAAAACGCCTACTAAAAAGTTGTTAGGACTTAAAGACTTATTAAGCTGCTGTATCTAACTACTTAACAAATGGATTTGTTAGATATTCATTTTGGCCTAAAGGTGCCATGAAAAAACTCACGAGGGGACTTAGGGCTCAGTAAACTGAGATAGTTTTGAATGTCTGGTTTAGTCAGTAATGTTTTCCAGCTCCTAGGGACCTCATTTGCGTCTGATCTTATTACAAAGCACGCTTGGTTCTTGTTTGGGTGTCCTGGCTGTTTTAGCTCAGTGACATTTCCACCTGTCAGTGCTAAAAGTGCCCACTGCATGGGACCTTTCTCAAGTCCCGTGTGCCTTCCTCAGCCTCACTGGGCATCTCCCCACTCTGGCCTCCTTTTAGTTCCGCAAACACACTGAGCCCTTTCCCAACATGGGTGTTTCTTGCTTGCTCTTCTCCCAATTCACTTTCAGGTCCCATCTTAAATGCCATCAGAAAGGTCTCCCCTGGTCTACTACAGTTCAGCCTCTGATAGTCTGTGTCTCGCTCCTTTTATTTCCTTCATAGTATTTGTCCTCTGCATATAAATAGGTATCTCCATGGGGCCAGAGTCTCTGTCTGTTCTGCTCACAGCTGCACCCATACAACTTAGCAAAAAACCTAGTACATAATTGTCATTCCATAAATAACTGTCAAATAAACAAATGTCCGTTTAAATCATGCAAAGGTATTTCGACTGTGGCCTTGTCAAGCCCAAAGCATTCAGGAGGCTTTTCTGGCACAGGCCCTTCGGATAGAAACATGGGCCAACTGCATCGCTCGCCCTGGGTAGAGGTAGGCAAGGACGGTGCGTGAGAGCGTGAGTGCCCGCTCCGCCGGCTCCTGGCTGGCAGGCCTTGGGCGACTTACTCATTCTGTCTCTAGGCCCAGGGTCTTTGCCTGTAAAGGGCTGGAACAAGGACCAACGGTAAGGGTCTTAAATGATGTCTGACAAGAAATAAGCAATCTCCATGGAAGTTAGCTGCTACTTTAAGGACAGTATTCAAGGGTTCCCCATTACTGCTTGCATATCATTCTCAGGGAAGTTTCTGCCTCAGAAACAGAGTCTTTGTTAGGGAATACACTGATCACTGCCAATAGTGATACTTGAGCAATGAATACCAAGTTCTGTCGGTGTTCCTGGCTCGACTCCTAATTGGAACTCAAAAGAATCAGAGTGGAACTTTGATTATGCAATAGGATGACAGAAATGGGGAGTATTTGCTGAATTATTGCTAATTTGTCTAGACTTGGCTGATGCTACAGCCCCAAGCACATGGCTGAGTATGTCTGCTTGATCCTCCCAACCCTTTGCTTGCTTCCTCTTAACCAGCCCTTCACGTGTTCTAGGCTTAAAAGTAAGCCCAGTGCACCCTGGTGTCTGTCCAATGGTATGTGGGGAGCTCACAGCTAGAGGAAGGATGCCATGTCGCTCCCCTCCTTGCAGTGAGAGGAAACATGAATGCTGTCTGCATCCACTCACACTGCATTTCCTGAGCCTTCTGCCCCCTGCCTCTCCCCATCTGACCCTTAACATGTGGATGCATCATTCTCAAAAGCCACTGGAATCCCATCATTGTCCTCGCTAAGAACTAGCTGCACCTCCTATTTCATGTGCACTCAGGAAACCACTTATTCCTTTGGCTTCCTATAGATGGCCAGGTAAGGATGATGCCTTTCCTGCTATTTTCCTGCAATTTATAAACAAAGCATAGGGTGGCACTGCATGACAGACAGCAATGATGGACTCAATCACATGATATGTTTCAATTCCAGCTTCTCTTACTTACTAGCCACATTTTCTATGGCAAGTTAACTTTATAACTATGAGCCTCCATTTCCTCATTTGCAAAGTGGGCAAGATAATATCTACCATACTTTTGTTGTGAGAACTAGATGAGAAAACACTCATGAAACATATAGTATGGTACATGGTAGACAGCAGCACACTCAAAAAAGACGACTACTATTCTCCCTTACAAACTCCTCATTCTTTGGGCCTCGGCTTAGACATCACCTCTTCTGGGAAGCCTTCCCTGACCACCACCTCAAAGACATGGGCTTCTAAAGCACCCTGCCCTCCTCATCATCCTGCAGTGTCACTGCCTCTTAATCTTTGATTGTCCCTTGGGAATTGTGACATCACTAATGGGAACAGTGTTCTTCTACACTACCATAGGACCTGGCACAAAGTACAGGCTCAGGAAATATTTGGCCAAATGAAAAGCAATCAATCAATTAATAAAACAACCAAGACAAATAATTGTTAAAACTTTGCTGTGTTGTATGACCTAATAATTGTGCCAGTGTAAGATCAGAGACTCACTGTGCAACCAACCACGTTTGTTTTATTATATCATTTAATTTTAATAACAGTTACCCTCGATTGATCCACCAGCAATGCAAAATGTACCCTGGTCCTTATATTTGCTCCCTGACGTAAGTCCTATCAGTAGCCCCATCTTCCTCAGATGAGAACACTGAGGCTCGGAGAGCTTCACAAAGTAATCTGCCCAAGATCATCCAGGTGGCAGGACAGAGCTGAGACCCGACACAAGATTGTTCAACCCCAGCATCTGTTTGCCCTGGTGCTTCCAGGTATCACTGAGGTACTGCTGTTCCTTTTGGCTAAATTGCTCAGGCCTCCTAAAGACTACAAAGTGGCGTTTCATCATAATTGGTGCTTAACACCCTAAACACAATAATGCCTGAGGAGTAAATTCATTGGGTTGCTAATCACCCACTACCTTGCTACATGTTTGTCTTGGCATCATTTAACTTCCGTGCCTTGTTAAGTCTTCCCAACCTGGGCATAACCTAATGGTGGTGGTGCCCAAGTCTTATGATTCTACCTGCCAAGGTCTACAGGAACATCATTCACCAAGTAAAAAAAATAAATAAATAAAATTAGCTTTTTGTCTGTTCGGTTGTTACATATCTGAGTAAACACACTAGAGAGGCATTACCAAATCTGAAGGGTAAGTTTAGGACAGCCTGACTCGGATCTGTGGTATAAATTTGCACGCTGGGGAATCCGGGAGGCACCTTAGGAAAACAGACACATTGAATAACCTTTGTACTGTTTGTTTTATTTTAACCAGGGGCATGAATTATTTTTAAATGTGCCATCAAAAATAAAGATAAATAGAGAGAGACAGACAGACAGACAGGAATTTTAAAGCCAAAAATCAGACAGAAAATGACAGGGCAGGAGACTGGGAGTCAATAGTTTTCTTCTAGAGCAGATTTCTGCGGTGAGATACAATAAAAGCCTAGAGGAATACAAATCCCTATGAGCAGAGAAATAAGCACTGCCTCAAAGGTGAGTCCCAAACCAGCACTCACAACGGAAGATGCTCCAAGGTGTTGGTCCTGATTTGGGGTCAAGCTATTTCTTGCCTGCAGAATTCTGTGCTCCAGGGTGAGTACCAGCAGGAATATGCTTTACTGAATGTAGTTTAACAATTCATCCTATAAATGGGGTGGCCAGTTGATATGTAATAATTGTTTGTTGGTCTAAATGGATGTGGAAAGGGACCATGAGAAAGTAGATGGTAGCCCCAGATGCCTGCCCTCTCCACCTTGTCCCACTTTGTCTTGTTCTACAAGTCTCTGATGACGGCAAGACCAGACCAAGTGTTTCCACACCTTTCTAGTATAAACATTTAAACACATCAGCAATCCTACAGCCTAAGACACACCTACTTCCTTCTGGTTGGCCACACACCCTTTCTTTTCACTGGGATTAACATAAAATTGCATTTAGAGAGGCAGAGAAAAAGATTTCCATATGCAAATAAAAAAACCAATATCAAAGTGGAGCATCTGTCTTCCTCTGCAATCTGTCCAGCCCAGGCCGAAGACGTTCACGGATGATGGACTTCAGCAGTGAATGCATCTGACACCTCCCGTCTTCTTAGCATAGGCCCAGGATGGAAGGATGGCAGTGTGGAAATGTGATTAGAGTCACTGTTGAAGAGGAGGATGTTGGTGAAGACCTGTTAGTCTCTTGAAAAAAGGTGACTTTAGGAATCTTTTACAAAGCATTAAAACAAAAAATATGTACTTGAAGGACACATGAAAAATTGAATGAGATCACTTCAGGCAATCCTCTGCCTCCTGGAAACACACCTGAGACAAATGCTTCTCCACCCCCACCCATAAAGTACTGCACTTCACCAGTGACTCCGCAACTTTCATTCCAGGAAGAGGTTATAATCCAGGAGCATCAATTATGAGTCACGGTCTAACCTATGGCTGTCTGGTTCTAGAATGCAAATTCCTAACCCCTACATATTCTGCCTTTTCTGTGTACTTTATTCATCCCTTTTTTCAATAATATTTTTTCCAATCAGAAAAGCAATACAAGTTCATTGCAGATATTTTGGAAAATTCAGGAAATCACAGAGAAGAAAACAAAAATCATCCACAATGATACCCCTCGGACATACACTGTTAAATTTTTGGCTATAGAACCTGCAGGGTTCTTCCTCCCTGTAAGAAATCACATCTCTGAGATGGCAGGTGGGAGCTACTGCCCGTGCCCCTAAACTAGAAGCATCCCTGCCAAAGCAACTCACTATCTGTGTCGTTATTCACACGTTTGCCGTACTTCTTCAATTCACTGGCAGCACTAACAACTTGGGTTCACCGGACAGACACACACAGCCCCTGACTGCCTACCCATTTCCACCTAGTTGCAGTACCCATTCCTCTGGGATCCTGGTTCTCTCCACGGCTGGGGGGCAAACCTAACTCATCTAACACTTTTATTGCAAGCTCATTCTCCATCTCAGTGATCAGTTTATGGGAGATCAAGGAGGCTTAAGAAGGCTATGGAGCTTTGGAACAAATTCTTTTTTTCTAAGAGAGACACACAAGAAAAGATAGTCTTTTATTATCCTGCGTGGATTGATGCCTAGAACGGTGAAGCCATTCTGGCAGCCCGAGAGCAGCTAGCCAGAGAACAAAGCCTATAAGCACCTTGACTGATCATGATAGAATATTCCAGATGACCTCTAGCATGGAAGCCACTGGACATAAAATAGGCTTTTAGGACAAAAGAGCCATTTGCAGAAGAACCTATGTAGTATGATTTCATTTATCTAGCTAGATATAAATATACAGATAAGGGTTGAGAGCAGACTGAAATGTTGGCAATAGTGCCCTGTGGATAGCACATGAATCAGGGCTTCACCTTTCTATTCTATGTATATTTGTACTGTTTGACATTTTTGCCATGGTATTCATGTATGTACTGCTTGTATACTTTTTTAAACATTTCACTTTTATAGACTATACTTGGCTTCCCCTTTACTTGAAACATGTACTAGAAGACCACAGCATTCTTTTTTTAAAAATTTTGTGGTCAAAAACTTCTTCAAGTTATTTTCAGTTTCTAGGGGGATCCACGCCATCTTACAGCTCAGCACACCTGCTCTTTGTCGGCACAGCTCCCTTCGCCATAGGAAGAGCCATAGGGAGAGCCCAGGCTTTGGTTCAGTTTGCCTGGGGTCAGGATTTGGATTGCGAAGTGGAGCAAAGTGATTAAGCTCTTCTGTGGAGTCATGACAATGGGTATCCGGTAAACACAGCCAGAGAGCTGGCCAGCCTTGCCAGGGTTCCGGTGATTAGTAAGGCACAGGATGGATCTCCAGGCAAGGAAGCACAGGGGCTGTGCAGTGTGTCTCAAAGCGCAGACCAGAGTCCCACATCAGAATTGCCTGCTAGCTTGTTAAAATGCGGGTCCCAGAGCCTCAACCCAGATCCGAATCACAAGCCCAAGAACCTGAATTTTTAAAAATGCATATAAAGTATGAAAACTATTTTCTCAGCAGGGGAACTAGACTCACCGAAATAGTCATGGGACAGGTGCGGGTTCTTTCTCGTCTTGGCTACCTGTACGCTTAGACCAAATCAGTGGCTGCATGGGAAGGAGACTATTAGGAGCCCTATTCCTGATTCTTCACATTAATTCTCTGCCTTCTTTCGCTCCCGTTATCTTCGATGCTCCCTAGTGAGCTAAAGCTCTCTGGACAGGCTAAATGCATCACATCACTCACAACAAACCTATGATCAGGTACTACTGGTAATCCCATTTTATAGGTTTGGGAACTGAGGCTTCGAGAAGTCAAGTAACTTTCAGAGCAGTGCTTGAATCCAGGCCACTAACTCCAGATCCCACACTCTTAAACACCTACTATGTTGTTGGCATAGGTGAACAGTGGTGGCCCGACACGCTTTCTATAGAACAAGCCCAGAGCTGCAATCTGAGTGAAAAGTGGGGCTAAGAGTGTACCTTGAAGCTTCTTTTTCATGACTAGCATACTATTTTTACTTAGATTTTATGTTCCAAATAAATTTTTTTAAATTATGAAGATGCTTTTATGAACGCATTCATAAAATATTTTTCTCTTGTCCTATTTTATGTATATATGTGTGTATTTACAGGGGTGGGGCTGTTACAGGACTCATCTGTAGTGGTACAGCCAGTGTAAATGAATTAATGAAACTATCTCACATCAATTTCATATTTAGTTTTCTGTTCAGTAATCTATGATGACTTGTGGAAAAATGAAGACATTTTTACAGAAAGAACCCCTCCCTAAGTTGATACATACTTTAATGAGTGTGAATATCATATAGAACTGACCCTTCAACAACATGGATTTGAACTGCGCAAATCCACCTATACATGGACCTTTTTTCAATAAATAGTCAGTTCTGGGAATTTTCCCGTTTCGATCCAAAACAGTATTTTCCATCAGTGGTTGGGAAGCCTAAGATGTGCAGGGATGACTGTATCAATGCTCTACACCATTTTATATAAAGGACTGAAGCATCCATGAATTTTGGTATTCATAGGGGTTCTGGAACCAATCCCTGGAAAATACAGAGAGCCAACCGTAGTTAAGCTTAGGGGAGTCGGAAGTTATAGGACTAAGGGAGAAGGCATGGTTGCTGTTAACCCCAGTGATACTCAGAGGTCAACTCTAATAACAAAAAAAGCAAACAGTGGGAAGACCCCTTCCCCATCACCACCTAGCTATACTCCCCAGGGAAGACCACTGCAAAAAGCACACGAGCGCGCGCACACACACACACACACACACACACAAATGGTATCATACAACAAACAAACAATACAACCTACTTCCTTCGCTTACTCATGTGTCTTGGTGACAGGTCGTTTTGGTTGCTTGTCAACCTGAGAACTTCCATTTTACTTGAAGGCAGGGTGGCAAAATTTTGGGAGGCCTACAGGACAGAGGAGATGGGAGAAGGCACTGGGAGCTGGAGGTAACGTCTGGGCTCCAGCCAGAGCACAGGGTCGGATCGCCAGTGGGACTGTCAGCTAAGTGGCCCCGCCCTCCCACGGTCCAGACAAAGGGAGGGAGGAAGTGTGAGACTCGGAAGCTCCGCGGCTCTCGCCTGGGTTTCCCATTTTCACACCCCCACTGAGACTGAGCAGAAAGTTATCACGGGAATCTGCGCCCACCTGAAAGTCCGGCCAGGCCCCAGAAACTTCCCCCTCGTCGGGGGCTGGGGTCCAGGAACCGGGATGGAGAAGTCGCCAGCTCTGGGTGAGTTCCCAGAGCCGCTTTACTGCGTATGGACCGCCTCGCAGCGGCGCCCTCTGTCGGCGGCTCTGGGTATGGCCCGTGCCTCGCACCCCTCTTAGTAATATTAAATACCGCTAGGAATTTCTAGATAAGTAGGCTAATTTTGTGCATGCGTAGAGTTCCTAGGGCCATAGATCTTTGTGCAAATGAGTGTGAGGGTATACTCTAGGTGCCTAAGGGGGGAATGCCTAGTGTGGCAGTCATGGGTTTGCTCTACGCCTTCCTGTGGGTATTTCACTTTCTGCTCCTATCTGTCTATGTGAGCGAGTATCCATGAGCATAGGCCGTGTCTCCCTCTACATTTCAGCTTTATTAGTAATACACACATTTTTAACATCTCCCCAGGGCTGTGTCTGTGAGAATGGGCTGGGGGGTGCGCGCGCATATGTATGTGTGTGGTCCATCGACCACAATATGTGTGGTAACTGTACATCCCTGAAATCCATATGTCTAAGGAATGATGTGAGAGAGGAGACCCCAGTTATACTAAACCCTTTGCCTGTCACCTCATCCTCTTACTTCAAGAGAACCACAGATTTTGCTTTGGGGCCCTCTAGCATAAGATTGCCCCATCCTGACCTGAACTCAGCCTCCTGCATGACCTCATTCTCCTTCATGTCCAATCCTCTGCCTTCTTTCTTCTCCAATCTGTGGAACCCAGGGAAGCTGCCTACTGCTGTCAAGCCAAAGGCGACAGCATCCCAACTCCTTCCTTTTTCCTCCACCCAAAAGTCACTTCCTCTTAGTTCATTACCTGGGATTTTGATGCTGTGTTCTCTCAGCATTATTAATACACACGGCGAGGGGGGTGGGAAAAAGGAACTTCTTGAAATTCCCCCAGAAGGTTTTGAGAGTTGTTTTCAGTGTTGCAACTTGGAACGAGTCAGTTTCTAGTTTAAGTTTCCATCAGAAAGCTTGGTAAGAGCAGAGTATATAAGCTCCAGTAGCAGCAGCACCAGAAGGAGAGAAACAAGGGTTTCAGATCCAGGGAACTCTGCGTCTTGGCCAGAAGCAAGGTAAGCACTTCCCTGGCCCCAGCCAGCCCCTCCACAGGCCCGCACCTCACCTGCTACCCCTGCATCTGGCACTGTGGGATGGGTGGATTCCTGGAAGTACTCCTGGTGACTTACCTGCGGGACACTCTGGGGACTCATGTATGAAATACTGATTTAGAAAGTCAACTAATAATAATTGTCTACCAAGATCTGTGCACTAATGCACATTTTTAAAAAGATTTGTTTTATCTTGTTAAAAAGTGGTATGTACATAAATGTCTGTTCCTCAATATCAATGACCATCAATCGAAGTGTTGTATAGAGTTAAAGTGAGTGCTGCTTGCCTTAGTATGGTAAACTTCTTAACTTCTTTAAAGCCTTTCATTCATCAGTAATAATGAATTCAATAAATAATTTATTTCATACTTTTACCTCATAATTGAATGTTACATAGCATACGTGCTCCCCTCTATGTGATGGGCTTATTAGTCGGTAGTGACAATCAATCAGACTGATGGCTAAGGTATCAGTTCTAGTGAATTAACTAACTTGGGCCCCCTTAAAAAATGAAAAGCAACTGCTATGTTTAAAACTATTTTCTGAAGAACTTCAAAATCTGTGAGAAGAAGGTAATCTATACTGTGCTGGTATCTTATACTTGCCCAGGTAAGTTGTGTGCAACAATTTTCGGGTTAAAAAAATAATGATCAGAAAAAAGTTTTAAAATAATAATGATTCGGTTAAAAATATTATTTTTAACAAAGAGATTACCAAACTCCCAGCTGATGGCCCACTTTTTTCAAATAAGGAATTTCAAGATGTTATAAAGGGGCCTCTTAGAGTTTATTTTACTGGGATCTGAAATTTTATGATTTCTGTACATTCATTGCTTTTCCTAATAATTCATGAAATCTCTACATGCTAAAGCCTGGGATATAGTATGGAAAAAGACAGACATCATCCCTGACATCAGAAAGCTCATTGTGGCAGGGAATTAACTACACATTAAATAAGTAACTCTATAATTGTAGGAGGTGCTAGGAAACGAGAGGTGGGGCTCTGTGAGAGCAAATGGTCAGGAGTCCTGACCTCACCCGGGCACCGTCTGCGCACCTTACATGAGCTATTTCAGCACAGCAGGGCACCCATTCCACAGATTACAACTGTGAGGCTCCACAAGCGGCCTGCCCAGAGTCACGCAACTAACGGGCGGCAGAGCCGGGGTGCCAGCGCGGGTCCTGCCTGGCTACAGAACTGGGGCCCTTTGCGAGTGGTACCCGGGCCTTGTGTGACTGTGTCTTTTTACTTTTAAATAATAATTCTCTCTTCTAACTAAAAAGGAACGAAGTAAAACTTGAGGAAGTTATTGTCGTGCCTGCGTTGGGCACCAGCATCAGGGAGCCTTAACATGTCACAGGCCCCAGACTCCCTGCTTCCTTCATACAAGGTTTCAAGAGTTTAGAAAGCCTGTGAAATTACATGAAAAAAAAAAATTTAACCCTCAAGACTCTCAAACTTAGCATACTGAGGAAATGTGGGCTGTGGGGTGCAGCCCCCGCTATCCGCTGGTCTGGGGAACCTCTGGGGTAACTACATGTTGCCCCCACTTTTGGCTTCCCCAAGGTTCCACCCCCCCATCAGTGACCTGTGCTTTAAAATATAGGTGGTAACTAAAATGAAAGTTGTTTCTTAGAACCAGCACCAGATCTCCCTTGATCCTGAAGTGCCATTTACCTGAAATTCTCAGATGCATCTGAGGTACAGGGAGGAAGTGCTGGGCACATAGGAGAAGGAAAAACCCCAGCCTCAAGAGAGAGTATTCCAAGGAGAGGCCAGGTGTCTCGGCCGTCTCCCTCCCTAGAGTGCTGAGACCTGGGTTTCACAGGCCTGTGTGGTCGCAGTACCTCTATGGCATTTCCCCAGAGCCAGGCACAGCTTTCGTCTCTGCATCATGTATGAACCAAAGAGATACCAACTTCTTCCTTTATCTCTTCCTTCCTCTAACCCCTTATTGGTTGCCTTGCATAATACATCATCTCATTGCATTTTCCCAACAACTGTTTGAGATGGGTATTGTGTCCATTTTATAGGTGGGGAGGCTGAGGGGCAGAGAATAATTTGGTCAGCTTCATGCAACTAGTGAGTTGTGGGGGCAGAACTGAAGCCCATAGCTGCTTGGCCCCAAGCCTCCGAATGTACTAACTGATGCTCTCTGGCAACTCGTGCCTTGCTATAGTCATAAGCTGGACTAAACTGGCAGATGTGCCCCTGAAAGCCCCCTGCTGCAGTGACGAGCCCTGACCGTGAACAGGAAGGCCTGCTTTCTAGCGTGTCTCTGCCACCTCAGTTTCTGTGATCTACAGGAACAGAGTACATGGCACGGTTTCCCTGGGATCAGTAGCAGTTCTGACACAGCCATGACTTGTCAATATTCAGTCACACCAAGCAAGAGATGCTCATTTTTCAAGTATTGAGCTGAAAATGTTGAGTCTTGTTACTGATATGATTTAGACAGTGGTTTCTGAAACTATGTCGCTGCTTAGCATGGGTGCTCTCCAAGATGGATGGAGGTGTTTCAGAGTGAAATTAAATAGAAATCATCTCTATCTAATTCACAGGGTGGGGAAGGGTAATTTTCACAGTCTGAAGATTTTCATAAATCCTGCATACTAATCTAGACTGAGTTTCAATATAAGACGGTGCCTGATTTAGCATAAAATTACACATTTCATTCTTTCATGGTTGATATGTCACTACATTACAGTTTTCTCCCAAAGAACATCTTGATTTCCAGGGGCCCTGGAACCTGAACATGGGTTAAACCAGTGGATCAAAGTGTGGTCCCCAGGCTGGCAACATCAGCTTCGCTTCGAAACGGTTTAGGAATGCAGATTCTCAGGTCCAAGCCCCAGAGCTGATGAATCACTCTGGGGTGGGACTCAGCAGTCAGTGTCTTAGCAAGTCTCCCCAGTTATTCTGACTGACGTTCCGGTTCGAAAACCACTGGGTTACATTATGTGGGAGGGAGTAATCTTTGAATTTAGAGCAACTGCAATCTAAACAAGGAGAGAAACTAAATCCCTACAATAAGGGCTGGTGACCAGGTCTTTGCCAGAATTTGACCGCCTCTATGCCGCCTTTCCCTCCCCGGCCCAAGTCCTTTAGCCCTGGGTGTCACTGCGCTGCCTCGTGCTACAGTTATGTACGTGTGTGGCTTATCTCCCCAAGCAGAGGGCAGGCATTTAACACACTGACTTAATAAATATTTGCTGAATGAAAGCATTTGCTCCTAAAAGGCAGGATCCAGGTAAACACTTTTTTTACTTCCAACCGCTCTGGCTCAGTGCCCTTCACCTAGTAAGTATCGAGTAAGTAACTACCCAATGTTGATCCAGACAGGTTCTTTCTCTGATCCTTAGGTTGCTCATCTTAAAAATAAGAGGATTCTATCAGGAGGCTGGCTTTAGATCTCTTCCAGCCTCACACGGTCTATGGTTCTCTATTTGGAGAGGTGCTTGCCCAGAGACTGGCCTAAGGACTCCTCTAATTCACTTCGTGTTCACCTAATGGTGTAGAGAAGAAAGTGGGAAATAAAGATTAAAGACAGTGTGCATAGAATGCAAATATGGTTTCTAAAGGTAACTGAATAATGACTGAGAGCCTCTCTCCTCTTTTCCCTCTTCCTCTCTCTCTTTTTTCCTCTTCCTCCTCCCCTCTTCCCCTCTCTCCTACAGATGCATCAGCAGCACTTGGTCCTCTTCTGTTTGTCCCTGGTTTTGCTGGCACCTCCCCTCCTGGCCATATGGGAACTGGAGAAAGATGGTAACTAGACTCTCCCTATTCTCTACAGAGGCCAGATCTAGGCCAGGACTCTCAGGCAGCCCCTGGCCGGGTGGAATCAGACTGAAATGGATGACTTATGCTTTGGGGCTTTCTATCCAGAGTCATCACTCTAGGGAAACACAGGCCATATGTCCTTCTTCCACCGGTGAGGGTATGTGACCTTCACATTAGATGGCGGAGAAGAAGCTTTCTGTGGACTGTGGTGGGAAGAGATAGTGTCTTTGCTACTATTACTAAAAACCAACTGTATCATACAATTAAAATTCCAAAGTGGAGGGTTTGAAAAGTACACTATCTTCTATCATTTCCCACTCCACCACAAGACATCGCCTCCTCGGCTGGCACCTAGATGGGAAAGTGCTTTCCAGGGAAAGTATGGCATTTAGACTCACATTGACTTGGGTTCAAAGGCTGGTTCTGCCACATTAGGTGGTTCTAACTTTATTATGTGACTTTGAGCAGGGTCATGTCTGAGCCTGGGCTTCCAAAACTGTAAACCGGGGATTACAAAGTGATATATAGGTTATTAATGTATTAACTGATTGTTAGTTGTTCCTGAGAGACCCTCAGATGTTTCTCATTGAAGCCAATATAATAATGTTGACAATACTGTATTTAATTGTATATTAATAATATTTAATATTTTATTGTACAAAGTATCTCATTTAATTCTCACAACAACCATATGAAATAGTGACTGTTTGTACCCCATTTTATAGATGTTGAAAATAGAGGCTACAGAGATTAGGTCACTTACCCAATTTCACATACCTGCTAAGGTCGGAATAGGGACTTGGTCTCAATCCCATCTCTCTTGAAAGCCTGTGCATTTAAGTATTTGAAGAAGATTGTACAAGAAGGACATGAAGCAGTCGTTTCCTATGTCCTCGGAGGGCTGCGGAAGAAAAAATAGGCATAAATTAAAAATGAAGACTTTTCAGCTGATGATAAAAAATAATTGCTTGATAGGAGAATACAGAAATTTTGTACTAGTTCTCTATTTTTAATAATTTCAGGAAGACAACAATAAAGCCTTCCTCCCCCTCTGACCCAGGAGGGTGGGAAGGTTTTAGACCTTCCCTTGAATAAAGCTACAGGCCTGAGCCAGATGCTTATGCCAAACCCCTTCCAGCCAGGAGTCTTATAGTGAACTCAAGAATCTTGGCTCTGGCATAGTTAACCCTTAGTTACTTCTGACATGGTAAACCACAGAAATTTTGGATATATGAGAAACCCCAAGAGGGCTTGTGACTATGGAGATGAGATGAAGCCAAGCACTAGGTTCTAGATGTGCCTCATCGGGCTCCCTCTTGAAGCTGTTTTCACCTGCCCTTGAGCAAGGGTCCCTTAGGGCTTCTGAGTCTTAGTTATGATGGGAAAATAGCCATGCTGTTCAGTCATCAGTGGGACAAGGAAAAACTAGAGAAAGCCAAAGGGGCCGTGTGGTTTCATGCCACACAGCCAATCGTGTCCAAAGAGCTGGGCCCCAAATGCTTTTTACCTCTTGTTTTTGCTACTCATTCAAGAGTTATAAATCCCTTTGATGTAAAATGAGAAATTTATATTCCACAATGCTCTATATTTGGACACTAATAACAAGAGCCATCACAAAAAAAATAATAAAAGTATAAATAAATAAATAAAAAGAAAACAAATAAAACAAAACAAAACAAGAGCCACCAATTATAAAGCATTTAAGGGCACAGTGTTAGGTTCTTATAGAATAAGCTTGTATAATCCACATCTTAACTTTCTGAGGCAAGTACTAATATTATGCTCATTTTAAAGACAATGATGCCAAAGCTTAGAGTAATTGAATGTCTTGTCCAAGGCCACAGGCTAGTGTAAGAGATGGAGCTGACTCTAAATCCAGACGTGTGTGACTCCAAAAGCCAGGCCCTTAACCCCAGAGACTCTCACAGCAGGTTTCAAAATCATCTGGAGAGCAGAAAGAACAGATCACTGAGCCCATCCCATAGTTCCTGGTTCCGCAACTGAGAATCTGCATTTCTAATGGATTCACGGCTGATGCTGCTGATGGTGGTTCAATGATCATGGTTTGAGAACTGCCACATTAGGTGGTTCTATTTAGTTAATAATTGATGCATGAATGAAGCTTTGATGTGATGCCCTCTTTGAAATATTATCTACTAAGCCATCCTCAAGTGCCAGTTGAGATGCCGGTATTAGAGACCCAATGCAAAGCCAAGGAGACAGGCAGTCTGAGATACAGCTCTAGTGCTTCTAACTTGATGTAACCTTGCTTAGCCTCTTGGTCTCAGTACCCTCCTCTATAACATGGGAAGACTGAGGCCTACTCCCTCATAAGAGTGTAAAATAGCTTTTACAAAAATAGAGAGAGAATAAAAATTTCCATTGGTGAGTTTCAGGTAGTAGAAATGAAATCCTAAAATCCCCACAGAAAATTGTAAGACAGTTTCTCTGTGCAGGTGTCTGACACTTTGGTCTGTGAATGGCAATAACTACTAACGCGGAGTTTACTGAGGCAGGCAGTGTGCTAAATGTTTCATATGCCTTTTTTGCTCCTTTCATTTAATCCTCACAGTCAAACCTATGACATAATACTCCAGCCAGCTAGTGGGGATAGGATGTCATCCCCGGTCAGTCTTTCTTGACATTCTGTGTCCTGCCTTATTCCCTATGAGACTGAAATTGTGCTGGAAGTTTCTTATCTCTACCAGGCCCTCAGCAAAGCGTCTTGTGCTGTTTGCACTTTCCAGTGTACCAAGGCCTTCTTCACGTGCCACCAAAGCAGATGCTGAGTACTGACAGCAGTCTGCCATTTAACAAGTCAATGGCATCTATAAAACTTTTTAAAGATTTTATTTATTTTTAGAGAGAGAGGGGAAGGGAGCGAGAAAGAAGGGTGAGAGACACCAATGTGAGAGAGAAACATCGATTGGTTGCCTCTCATACAAGCCCCGACCAGGGACTGAACCCAAAACCCAGGCATGTGCCTGACCAGGAATCAAATCGGGGACCGTTTGCTTTGTGGGTCGACGCCTGACCAACTGAGCCGCACTGGTCAGGGTTCTGTAAAACTCATTCCTTCTCTCTTCCACAACCTTGAGCCCACGTGGGCCCAATACCCTGTGATCATCTCAACAAACATTTGCTGCTGTGAGCAAGGCTGTGCTTCAGTAGAGCAGGTGCCCAGGTAATTCAAAAAACACAGTCTCAGAGCTTATGGAGCTTACAGTATGGTTCTCTACCCCTGTGCTCCCCAGTTTATGTTGTAGAGTTGGACTGGTACCCTGATGCCC
This sequence comes from Mormoops blainvillei, assembly GCA_004026545.1. NCBI lineage: Eukaryota > Metazoa > Chordata > Mammalia > Chiroptera > Mormoopidae > Mormoops > Mormoops blainvillei. Next base: position 59,321 of record PVJD01004419.1, on the reverse strand, counting down.
CTGGAGAAACAGTGGTCCTCACCTGCGATACCCCTGAAGAAGACGGCATCTCCTGGACCTCGGACCAGAGCAGTGAGGTCTTAGGCTCCGGCAAAAATTTGACCATCCAAGTCAAAGAATTTGGAGATGGTGGCCAATACACCTGTCAGAAGGGAGGCGAGGCTCTCAGCCATTCTCTCCTTCTGCTTCACAAAAGCGAAGACGGAATTTGGTCCACTGATATTTTAAAGGACCAGAAAGGTAATTCCATTCCCTTGGAATTTTTTTTTTTCTCCGTAAGAAACACAAAAATTAAAAAATTTAAAGACATGATCAGTGTGGTTAAGGAAGTAATCAAGTTCCTCACTGAAGCCACCTGGCACCTACATTCGCCTTCGCTTTGGTTTTCCTCTGCTAGCCACTTTGGGTTATCGGCCGCCACACTCTCATGCTGGGTGAATTTCGTGGTGAGTCTGGAAGCTTTCCCTGAGGTTCTCTTTAAGTAACAGGGATGTTACTGAGAGAGAAATGAAAGTTAACCAATGTATATAGTGCATAATTCAGCACTGGGTTGACAGCCTTGAAAAAAATTAACACCCTCCTTGGGTAGGTAAGGTGTGTAGTGTGCTCTGCAGGGTCGGCCGCCCCCTGAGAGCTTCCCGGCCCTTGCTGAACTCCCTGCCGGGGGGCAGCGCCATTCTCCAAAGGGTTAAGTGGAAGATCTTCACCTTTGCAGCATTTGATGGCCTATGATTAACCTCCATCACAATCTTTCTTTTAAAAACCCCTAAATGTTGAATTGTCGTTCTTTTCAAATCCAGAACCCAAAAATAAGACCTTTCTAAAATGTGAAGCAAAGAATTATTCTGGACACTTCACCTGCTGGTGGCTGACGGCAATCAGTACTGATTTGAAATTCAGTGTCAAAAGCAGCAGGGGGTAAGTGAATTGACGCGAGTTTCTTGATGCCTTGCTAGAACTACCACTAAAATAAGGGTAACCTAGCAATGACCTTTTAGTTGGTAAGAGAGAAAAAGTCAAACCCGTATTTTTTCAATGCTCATCCCCCCTTGCCTAAGCTGGGGACAGAACATGGTGATTTAAACTGCCTGAACAAATGCGTGCATTATAACAGGATATTACCTGAGCCTGGGCACAGCCTCTGCTGTATTTGAACCCACTCATCCAAATTGCCTAGTGATGCTTCATTTGGGTTCATAGCACCGCAGGGAGGGATGAAAGGATAAATCGAAGCTACAAATGACTTTTGCCAAAATTGCACCTCGAATCAAAAATAGAAACAAGAGCTCTAGGGCACAGATGCCTTGAAAGCCCGGAAGGCAACTCTAAAACTCCGAGGCCTCTATGAATCTTCCCGGGGCCACTTCAGCACTTGTTCTGCTGTTAACACCACGCCGCTGCAGTTCACTGCTTGTCCAGTACACTTGGACTTTTCCTGAGAAACCATTTCCCGTGGCTACAGAACCTGTGTTAGCCCCTCGAACACGCAACCTCACTCATCATCTAAGGCCCCAACAATGTAGGAGATGGCGCCCACCCCAGGTGATCATCCTGGCACTGCCTCTATTTACCTGAGGAACTCTTGGGGTCTCACTGTTCTGTCTTTAGAATGAAAATGCTTACTAAAGAAATGCTCATACAAGTGCACAAAGACAAAGAGGCAAATACTCACTGGGATGTTTTAATGGTAATCAGCAGGGTAAAGGTCAGATAAAGTGTGGTACATGACACTCTCTGGCTTAAAGTGCCATCATCAATGTAACCCGATGCATATAGTCTGTCATGGAACATTCCCCATAATATATTCAGGTGGGGAAAAGATGGTTACAAAACCCTGTGTGTGTGTACACACATATATATGTGTATATACACATATATACATATGTATATATAATTTATCCTTTTATTTCAAAAAATATACATATATAAATATATAAATGTTATATATACATTATATATATTTATATTGTTTATAAAATATATTTGCATATAAATATAAATATTTATATTTGTATATTTGTATATACATAATATAAATATATATTTGCATATATAAATAACATTTATGTCTGTGGAGTGAGATTAGGGTTAAAGGGGGATTGGGGTTAAGAGAGGCACACACATTTCCTTTATACACATATTTATCTTTTTAATTTTTTTACAATGAGCATGTATTGATTTTGTAATTAAAATGGGAAAAATGAAATAAAAATTTTTAATAAGGAGATGTAGCCAGGGGCTCTGGACCTAAAATTTTCCAAATTCATTTTGGCCAATAGCATGTAAGGGCAGTGTTGTTTCTAGATATTCGTACTATTTCTGAAACACTTGTTCTCAGGGAAGGCAGTTTCTTCCTGCCCGGGGAGAAATCAAACCAGTTAGAGAAACTGTGACCTCAGACCATTACAGCCGCTAGGAACTTGCCCAAATGTGTGACACAGAATATGTCTGTCTGTGACTCCAGTTCCTCTGACCCCCGAGGAGTGACCTGTGGAGCAGCGACACTCTCAGCAGAGAGGGTCAGACTGGACCACAGGGAGTATAGGAAGTACACGGTGGAATGCCAGGAGGACAGCGCCTGCCCAGCCGCCGAGGAGAGGCTGCCCATCGAGATCGTGGTGGACGCCATTCACAAGCTCAAGTATGAAAACTACACCAGCAGCTTCTTCATCAGGGACATCAGTGAGTTTGCTCGAGTCTCTGTGCTTCATATAGATAGATGGCATTCGCCCATGTTCACAATGCCCCGTGCACTGGGGTAAGGTGTTTACATGCATTATCTGTTTTATTTGGCAGCACCCCCCCCCCACCGCAAAGTACACTGTAGACATTATGATCTGCATTTCAAGGAAGAGGAAATTGAGCCTTTCAAAACTTAAACAACTTGCCCCAGATCTCACCACTAGCAACTCAGACCCAGATCTGCCCCTCTAGAAAAAGCAGGCTCTTGGTTACACTTCTGTTCTGCCCAAACAGCTTCCGTGATGAATCCAAAGCAGCCTCTGCAGCGTGATATTCCTATTCAGAGCCAGCACCTCCCTACCAACTGCAATGATCCCCAGCCCATCTTTCTCTAGCATTTGAAAAGAGGCTCCTTTAATGGAATAAAAACCCCTCCAAAAACGGACATTATTTTTTAATTGGCAAATGGAAATTTTCCATTTCCTTTGCTACCTATCCATTGAAATACTGAGCGAACCACGGAACTTGCTCTAGCCTTTGTGGAGCAACTGCCCTTGGTGGGTTGGGGGAAAGAGCACTAAGTGGGAAATCTCTCACCTCACTCTCAGCAAGAAGCTCAGCGTCCCTTCCAAGTCTGGTGCAGAGAGGCGGACTGAACACAGTAGAGGGTGCTCCTTCGCCAAGAGCTCCGGTGTGAGAGACTGGCGGTTCGCTAAGAACTTTTTCAGAGCATTGTACCAAAGTGGTTCCACGGCCAGGGTCCCTCCGATTGCGTGGAGAGGAGGATTCTGAGCCTCTCTCAGGTTCCGCTGTGAAGGACGTGGCCGCCTTCCACAAGAACCAGCGTGAGTACCAGCAGCAGGGGAGCCTCCTGTCTGCCAACCAGGTGCTCAGAGAGAAGTTAAATACCCAACTTACGGACTCACAGCTGGTCAAAGGTGCACGTGGGCCAGAACTACCTTGCTCCAAAGCCCAACTAGAAAAATAAGGGGTGTTTATCTTCTTCCACAGTCAAGCCAGACCCACCCAAGAACCTGCAGGTGAAGCCATTAAAGAATTCCAGGCAGGTGGAGGTCAGCTGGGAGTACCCTGACACCTGGAGCACCCCACATTCCTACTTCTCCCTGACATTTTCTCTTCAGGTTCAGGGCAAGAACAAGAGAGAAAAGGTAAGATGTGATTCAGGTGCCATGTATTTTGTGATCAGGTTTGTGGAGACCCAGTCAGGGAGGAGATGAATGGTGATAACAGCCAGTGTTTATTTAGTACTTTGTGCCTGAAACTATGCTGAGGGTTTTACATGTTTATCTCCCTTAGTCCTCACAGAACTCTACAAAGACAGGCAGTATTATTATCTCCACTTCACTAATGACACCATGAAAGCTCAGAGAGGTTAAGTGACCTGCCCAAGGTCACCCAGCTAGGAAGTGACAGAACCAGGACACAAACTCAGACTGCTGGACACAAAGGCCATACACCTCCCAGATGGTTGGTCATTGATTCTTGCACTCAGAATTGTTCCCGATATAGAAGAGCTGGGCTCTAGGAACCGAAAATTATTATTTTGACTGAGTGAATATAATGGATGACAGAAGATTTAGGCTATATCTCACCCACAACGTATAATCTAACTCTTGGCTGTTCTCCGTATTGTAGAATTATTCTATTAAACCAAATGTTAGTATTTATGTAGGCTAGGGTGGTGACTTTACAGTTTTCTTGCCTTCGCACCAATAATCCCAAGGCCCCAGAGGCACTTTTATTGCGCTTTAGCCTTCTTGGACCCCAGTTTTAAAGTCACCTAGATAAAGGCCTTACTTAGCATAGCATTTAGCATCTGTAGAAGCTCAGTGATTCAGTCACTCCCAAAGAATTTGTTTTGTAGGAGCAAGGGATATTCTGGAGTTAATTTCACCTAAATATTATTTAAAACCTTAATATGTATCTCCCCTACTTAAAATCTGTATCATTAATAGGTCATATTTACTGAGCGCTTTCTATACGGTTAGAGATTTTGCTGTGAGTTTTACATGATTATTACTTTTAACTTTTACAACCCGGGAGAGAGGCATTATTACTATCCCTCTTTTATAAGTGAGGAATTTTGAGACACAGGGAGCCTAAGACATTTTCCTGTGGTTACAAGCTAATAAGGAGCAACACCTGGATTTGAACACAAGTTTGTCTGAATGCAGTGTTTCTGAATATCCGCAGGACAACTAGAGCAAATATATATGCCCCAGGCCCACAGGGATTGCAAAGTTACCTGTGCACAGAAAAGCTGAATCTGTGTTTAGAGTTTCTGTCAGTAGGTGGCGCAAGTACTACACACTCCCCTGTGAACTGCCCTGCAACCTTAGGTGTGCTTGTTTTGGGAGATCGTGCTTTGCAGAAATGTGTCCAGCCCACCTTGTGATGGTGTTACCAAAGATTTCTCTCTCCATTGCAGAAAGAAAGACCCTTCATAGACAAGACCTCCGCCCACGTCACATGCCACAAGGATGCCATGATCCGTGTGCAAGCCCGAGACCGCTACTATAACTCACCCTGGAGTGAATGGGCATCTGTGTCCTGCAGTTAGGTGAGGGGGCCCAGCCCAGACCTGCAATCTCAGTGTTCCCAGGTTCAGGGAAATGGGGGTGGGCGGTGCAGGAGGGGAGAGGGGGGATGCCCAGCACAGTTGCCAGAGTCACAAACATGCATTTGTTTATTAACAGATATTGATTTGATCATCATATTGTTCCAGGCACTATGCTGGGCTCAGGCTCAGGGACATGGCAGTAAACAAAAAGACACAGGTCCTGCCTTCTAGAGGGGAATGCAAAGAAGAAAGAGAGGCAGCCAAGAATCAGAGCAAGGAGGGTTGCAAGCTGTTTCCAGAAATTAGAACCTCATCCAGGGGGAGATCGGGGGGTGGGGCACTGAAGGGCTTTCAGCAAGGAAATGATATGGTCAGATATTCTCTTAAGAAAACTTTGAAGAGAGTCCATAGTGAGCAAGATGCCAGCCCAATCCCAGGACGCATAAGGAAGCGCTGCGCCCTTCTGACATGAATCCCCACAGCCAATTGCCCAGACAACACATCATGTGAAATATGAAGGGCCTGCTTCTGCCTTTCCAATCCTCACAGACTTGGGGCGTTCTTTTTCAGATTCTACTCCCGGGATGAAATCTTGGAAGAAAAGAGGAAGATATACAAAATTTTTCAAAGACAAGATGCAACAGACCCAAAAAGATATTTTCTACCTAATTTTCTTTTTTTAAGGGTCATAATAATGCCTTGGTTGTATTTTTTATATTTAAATGCTAACTGCCTCCTGAAAGAATCAGGTAATTTATTTATAGAGTTTCCAGCTAGCAGATTGCAACTGTTATTTAAATATTTAATTTATGTATTTATTAATTTATTATGGTTATTTAAATTTTTGTGCCAAGATTTGTATGTTTCACACTCCCGTGACCTGATCCATAAGGAATGGGTCCAATTATGTATGCAAAATGTGAATTTATGTGTCATTTATGACAACCAGTAAGAACACAATGTTCTGATGCCAGCGCCATAGTATATTTGTGATGGATGGGAACATAAGAGATAATTAAACAGAGACAGGGAGACAGGAACCCACTTGAGGAGGTCACGGAAAGATGTTTATTCTCACATCCTTGAAGACTTATTTGAATTGGTGTTGACAATTCAGGGCCAGCTGCACTTCTAAGCAAGTTTAGTCTTTAGATGCTTGAATTTAGGAAGGGCTAAAATAAAAAATAAAAATAAAAATAAAAAAAGGATTGAAATTCAGCTTCAGCATCTGCAGCAGTCCCCGACCCATCTGTAAGATACAGAAGAGGGACGCAGAGACATCCTAAGTGTCTGGAAAGTAAAAAGATCTTATGATTCAAGAGGAGGAAGAAGTGTAATTATGGCTAAAGTCATAAAATTGTCAGAATTGCCGGTTACTCCTGAATAGCCACTCAAGAAAAGCAGACAGATGCAAAGAAATGATCACGAATTGCTTACTGGTCAGCGTGAGTGAACCCAACAAGCAGATATGACCAGAAAGTGCTGAGACATTAAGGTGCTACTTTTAAGCAATGAATGTGCTTTCTGTAAAGTGATTCCATTTGTTTTCTGTTTACCTTTTATTTTTATATTCCAACTGTGAACTAATAAAAATGTAACTTTCCTTTGCCATAATATTTTGGGCTTTCTCAGCTGACTCGGGTATCCTGTTCCAACACTTACCAGGGCTGCAAATTTTTCCCCTACCAATGAAGAACTGCCCCTCCTTAAAGCAATTTCATTTGCATTTTTGCAGAGTTGCCCTTTCCCTTTATAGGAGTCCCAAAGTCAGTGTCTTGCTGAGCTCAGGGACTGTTCCTGTGATCTGATCATGGGGGACTCTACAAGGACACTGAACTGTGTCATGCCCTTATTAGGAGCTGGATGCTCCTGCTCTTCCTTAATCTCTTACCCTGGAGTAACTGTCCTAGCTTCCCCAGCATCAGGAAATAAAACTTCAACCTGGTAAAGCCATGAGCAGCCCATCTCATAGGTCCCACTCGTGTTCGCTGAGGGTTTCCCATGTCCCTGGACGTACTCTAGGCCTTGGGCTTGAGGAGTTCGAAAAAAGCCTCGGGTTACCTCCCCCAAGGAGTGCCCACCCCTGGCACAGCTAATAAGACAGGGATGAAAAAGTAACTTCTATACCAGAAAATGCTAAAATATTTTGTGTATATGGGGTGAGAACACAGAGAAGGATCAATTTGACCTGGAGTCACCCAGGAGGGCTCCACAGAGAAGCAGAGGTACCCACTTTGGGCTCAGCGGGCAGGGTCTGAGCCCTTTTGGTGCTTCCTTTGATGCCTCCCGTGGAAAGAGCCAGTGGTAGGATCAGAGAGAATGGGGTCCATTCTCTGCTATCTTCAAAAGCCAAGTGTGCATATCTGGGCTTTCTTGCAATGGCAAGGTGATTACAATAGGGATGTCTGTTTACACTCCTTAGTTTAAGTGTCCCCTGAAACTGTTACTATATTCACCTCCTGGCCTAGAGGAATGGTGGGAAGTTGCTGTCATCACACTTAACCCAACATTGAAACATATCATGTTGTGTTATAAGCCCACATTTGATAGCACATGGTCGGTTAATAACCATCTGTCTCCTACTGGGTCTTTCACCAAGAGATATCAAAACACATTATTAGGGATTGAATGAACACCACTAACCAAGAAAAACATAATAATTAATCACATTTCATGAGCACAGTGACCTGGGGACCTTTCCTGAAACTTCCAGATGGCCTGGGGCAGAGCTCAGATGCTCCCACCATGCCCAGTGTTTTCCTGACATGGCCTCTTGGCATTGTGATGAACTGCAGTACACGCAATGGAGAGTTTTTCTCCTTGCAAGATATTCTCCAGGATGGTCTTTTTCACTGGGAATCTAGCCACCACAAAATGTATCGAACGCCCTAGCCAAAGAGTTCAGAACTGGGAACCAGGACACTGAGCTGTGGGTCTGGCCAGCCCTGCTATGTGACCCTATGACCTTTGGCAGGCCACTGGACACACCTTACTGGCTGTCCGATCCGTACTCACCCCCGACTTCCTTCTCCCCTGACTACCCTCCTCAGTTCTAAGGTTGGGAAGCTAAGTAATCACTTTTCCAGCCACCGCTGCTGCCCAGCAAGGCCACAAGACCCAGTTCTGTCCATTGAGATGTAAGAAAATTCTGTTGGAAGTTTCCCAGGTAAAAGGCAGAGCTGTGGTTAGCATCTCCTTTTCCCTCTTCTTTCTCTCTTGAGCAGACAAAATTTAAGTCTCAGAGGACATCTTGTAACCAGGATGAAAACCATCATGCTAAGACTGTAAAGACAGAAAGGCTTGGGGACTCCAGTGACAGCTAAACCAACCCCTGTAACTACCTACCCCAGACTTCTTGTTGTATTAGAAAGATAGACTTACATTTGTACTTTTTTTCTGTAACTCGTAAATACACATAACAGTTTCCATTTTAACCACACTGAGGTGTCGAACTCAGGGGCCTTCACTACATTCCTATTGTGGCGCAACCATCACCACCATCCATCTCCAGAACTTTTCTTCCCAAACAGGCTCTGCACCCATTAAACAATAACTCTCCTCCCATATTTGTTTTTAAGATGGAAGACAAACAAGCCAAAATTCAAACAAAGACGTTACCCCAGACAACCAGGTCCCACCTACAAGAGGCTGCTGGCTGAGTCAGAGAAAGGAACCAGGCCAGTCCAGAGACAAATCGGCATGAGAAAGCCTGGCTCTGCCCCTTATAGCTGGCATGGCCCAGGGAAGCCCTGGGGCACTCAAATTCCAGTGACGCCAGGTGGGGTCCTGGTGACAGCCGAACTTGCTGGTGGAGAGGAACCATCGCCAGAAAGCCTGCTCCAAGGGCAGCTAGCGCATCGGCAGGGCTCACCTGGTGGGAAAGGGGGCCAGACGAGAAGCTCCGAAGTCACCTCTGCTGTGTCTTCATTCACTCAACAAACACTTCTTGATTTACTGCTCTGTCCCTAGCACCATCCTCACCTTTCTGAACAGAGAGGGGAACAAGACCTCACATGGCTTTTAGTCTTCAAAGGACAAAATGCCTGAAATTCTAAGCCCTGGAGGCCACTTCTTAAGGGTTAAGGGCACAATCAAGTGAGATCATTGGTTTACTGTGATTGTTACTTAACCCTGGCCCTCAGTGAACACCCCAAAAAACAGTAGCTATTTCCACTGATTTGCTCTGTGGTCTTGAGCAGTTACTCAAGCACCTCCAGCTTCAGTGCGCCCATCTGTAAGGTGGTATGATAACAGTACCGATCTCACAAGGGTTGTTGTGAGATTAAATGGAATAACACGTAGAAAGTGCTTAGAAAAATACCTGATCCACAGTAAGTACTCAATCAAAGCTTATTGTTAATACTTGTATTACATTACTTATAACTGGAAAGAAGCATAATTCTGGACCCTGTGCTTTTGGGGGGTGGGGAAACGGAGGGGTCATTGTTAAGAAGTCCTGATATCGCTAAGGACTGGGTTGAGAGGGGGAAGAAAGGGGTGGCTCGGTCGGTTGAGATTTAAAAGGCTCTTCAGTGTAGAATCCCTTTCTTATGAATAAAGTCGCAAAAACATCCCCACTTGGGGACCTGGGTTCATGATGCAATGAACCCAGGTCCCGCCTTCAGGGATGTACAGGCTGGTGAGAGAGAGAAGGGACACAAATGTGATGACTAGGCTGGAGTATATCCTGGTTGGGGATAAGGGTATGTGCACCCTGGGTATTTCTTTTAACAAAGACTTCCAGCTCCCAGGAAGACCTCTTTCATTCCTTTTCACCTTCCTGGGTGCAATAATTTGGCATAAACCTACCAATTCGCCTTACCTATAAATCAGGCTTTAATCATCTCTATTTCATCTCAGTAAGTCCCCTCTTCCAGGACAGAATTTGTGAGCAAAATGTATTTGGACAAGACTTGCTCCAGAGGGTCATATTATACCAAGGAAATAAAATCCCTCTCTCCAGCTCATAAAATGCAAAAATAAAATCAGCATTCCGGCTGACAGGGCCCTGGGAACCAGGCGCTCAGACTGACAATCCTCCCTCTGCAGGAAGTGCGCTTGGGGGAGCTGATTTGCATTTACCTTCACGCAGGCCTGGGTTCGGGAGGCACACGGTGTCCCGGCAGCCCACCACCACCCGCCCTCGCAGGCGGCCTCCCCCCGCCTCCCACACACGTGGATGCCCGTGTGTGATGGGCTGGAAGGCAACGCAGCTGCTTGCTAATTGCCCTGTCTCCTTCCAGTAAGGAGCACGAACTGTCTCTGCCCTGCTCCTCTCACAGCCTGCCTGGCATCTTCCCTGGCTGCTTGCAAAGGGCCCTGGCTGACCGGAGCATGGGGGGGTTCCAGGGAACTAACTGAGCATTCAGCCAGTGGCCCTGGGGTTGGGAGGCAAGGGAAAGTCAGGGGATAAATTTTAAACAAACCGCAGTGTCCAGTCAGCTTTCTCCTCCCCACACCCACCATCCATACAGGTGGCCTGGAGCTCAAACGGCAGCAAGCAATGCCTGGGAGGAGTCCAGAGCACAGGGGTGCACCAGGCCCCGAGGCAAGGTCTGAGCGCCAACCCTACTCCCCACTTACCAGCTACAGGCTCTTAGGCAATTCCTTAATCTCTTTGTGCCTCAGCTTCCTCACTTCTAAAACAATTAGGCTAGCAGTGCCACCACCTCCCAGGAGATATGCTGGGAGGGTTTAAGGAGACCAGGCTCACAGTACAGCACCCAGCACCTTGCCAGTACACTTCAAATATTAGTTGCAGTTGCTGTTTTTCTAAAGTCAGACAAAAAAGGAGAGGCAATCCCATTTCATCTTCCCTCCCCATGGAGATGGGGGCTGGTTTGGGACATGTACACAAGCCTTCCAGTTATAACTCAGAAACCTGTGTCCTTCTACCCACTATCTCTCTCGTGGGTACAGTGTAAGCACACAGCAGTGACAATGCCCCAAATCACCACACCCAAAGCAATGCTCCATTTCAGCAAACCGTGGCATGGGGTTCTGCTAGACCTTATAAAACATTTTCCAGTCATGGCTTTCCCATTTCTCTGAAATCCCTTTTTTTGCACTTTTGGGGTCCTTAAAGATTAACCAGACCAGTGGTCCCCAACTTGTCTACAGCATGACCCCTTTGTTCAAATGGAAATCTTAAATGAAGTCCTAGACTTCCGGTCAGGATGGCGGTTTAGGCAGACTTGGCTCACCTCTTTGTACAACCACAACAAAATTACAACTAGCCCTGGCTGGTATGGCTCAGTGGATTGAGTGCTGCCTGCAAGCCAAATGGTCACTGGTTCGATTCCTAGTCAGGGCACATGCCTGAGTTGTGGGTCAGGTCCCCAGTTGGGGGTATGAGAGAGGCAACCAATTATTTCTCTCACACATCAATGTTTCTCTCCCTCTTTCTCCCTCCCTTCCACGCTTTCTAAAAATAAATAAATAAAATCATTTTTAAAATTACAACTAAAGTATAAACAACCATCACTCAGAACTGTAAGAAACTGAGTTAAATGGAAGTCTGACAACTACAGAATTACAGAAACTACATCCCTGCAGACTGAGCCAGCAAGCTCGTCCCACAGCTGAGACTCAACCTGCCTAACGCTGTTTGGCTCCCCTTGGAGATCCCCAGAAACTCTGCCCCACCCAAATTATGGGCCCACCCAAGCTGCTTTTCCATATGGATGGCTGGTCTTGGCTCATGCTTCACAACCCCCAGTCCCCATACCTCTTGCTAAGTGGCCCCAGGCCCGGCACTAGCAGTAGCCAGCTAGATTCACAGTTCGGCTTCACCTGGGAATCTCCAAGCCCAGCACAAGGAGCAGCCACCTCAGATTGCTTTACAGCTCAGGCAGGGTGTTTCCAGGCAAAACAGAGGCAGGGGCTGACCTTGGTCTTCACCATCCAGGGAAAACTCAGAGCCAGCACACCCAGTGGACAGCTACAGACCCCACTGGAGGACCACCACCATGCCCCTAAACAGCTGATCCTCCACAGAGGACAGAGGCTGGTCATCAGTAGTCATAGCCAATCCTTGCAGCTGATTGGCCTGGGTAAATCCCTCCCATTGATCTGCCAACAGCAACCAATGCTCAACAACAGAAGGGTGTACTGAGCCCACATGAAGGACACACCTCGAGTACCCAGCTTGGGTGATAGGGGAGGTTGTATCACTGGAACCTACAGGACACCTACTACATTAGGCCACACTACCAAGACACAGAGTCCAAGCAGCTCTACCTAATACATAGAAACAAACAAAGGGAGGCTGCCAAAATGAGGAGACAAAAAAACATAGCCCAAATGAAAGAACAGGTCAAAACTCCAGAAAAAGAGCTAAACGAAATGGAAATAAGCAATCTATCAGATGCAGAGTTCAAAACTGGTTATAAGGATGCTCAAGGAACTTAGTGAGGACCTCAACAGCATAAAAAAGACCCAGTCACAAATGAAGGATACACTAACTGCAATAAAGAACAATTTACAAGAAAACAACGGTGGAGTGGAAGAAGCTGAGAATCAAATCAATGATATGGAATATGAGAAAGCAAAAAAACAGCCAATTAGTATAAGAAGAAGAAAAAAAGAATCCTCCCCCAAAAGAGGATAGTATAAGCAGCCTCTGGGACAAATTCAAGCATTCTAACATTTGCATAATAGGGGTGCCAGAAGGAGAAGAGAAAGAGCAAGAAATTGGAAATCTATTTGAAAAAATAATGAAAGAAAACTTCCCTAATTTGGTGAAGGAAATAGACACACAAGTCCAGGAAACACAGAGAGTCCCAAACAAGATGGATGCAAAGAGGTCCACTCCAAGACACATCATAATTAAAATGCCAAAGGTTAAAGATAAAAACAGAATCTTAAAAGCAGCAAGAGAAAAGAAGTTAGTTACTTACAGGAGAGTTCCCGTAAGACTGTCAGCTGATTTCTCAAAAGAAACTTTGCAGGCCAGAAGGGACTGGCAAGAAATATTCAAAGTCATGAAAAGCAGGGACCTACAGCCAAGACTGCTCTACTCAGCAAAGCTATCATTTAGAATCAAAGGGCAGATAAAGAGATTCACCGAGAAGAAAAAGTTAAAGGAATTCATCATCACCAAACCACTATTATATGACGTGTTAAAGGGACTTACTTAAGAAAAAGAAGAGGGTCAGCCCTGGCTGGTGTGGCTCACGGATTGAGTGTTGGTCTGTGACCAAAGGGACACTGTTTCGGCTCCTGGTCAGGGCACAGGCCTGGGTTGAGGGCCAGGTCCCCAGTTGGGGGCGTGCAAGAGGCAACCACACATTGATGTTTCTCTCCCTCCCCTTCCCTCTCTCCAAAAACAAATAAATAAAATCTTTTTTTTTTAAAGCGGAGGATCAAAACTATGAACAATATAATGGCAAAAAATACAAATCTATCAACAACTGAATTTAAAAAACAAACTAAGCAAAGAACAGAGACAGAATCATGGCTACAGAGAGCACTTTGACGGTTACAAGATGGGAGGTGCATGTGGGAGAATGAGTGAAGAGGTGAGGGGATTAATGAGGGACAAATAGGTAGTTACAGAAAAGCTATGGGGATGTAAAGTACAGTAAAGGAAATAGAGTAGCCAAAGAACTTATAAACATGAAACCTCTAGCTTTATAGATGAGGAGGCTGAAGGGTGGTCTTCAGAGCCCGGCTGAGACAAGGGCTCAGACTTGAACCTGGATCTCCTGACTCCCATTTTGGCCATTCCTGATACAGTGTCATAATTCACAGAAGATTGTTACTAAAATGATCAGCCTGTCACCTGAGAGGGGAAGCACATGAAAATCTAGGAGCTTGCACAAATGCTTTCACACGAATCAGCTTCTCAAAACAGTCACCCAGCTCCTTGGAACATGGTGTTCAGAATCTGAAGAGGGCCCTCTGCTCCACTCCATGTGAGAATGGAGAAGAAATGATAAAGGCATGTCCCCTATCAGACAAAAAGAGTCAGAATTTGGACTGTCATCATACTGCTACTAGTTAATAAGAAAAAAAGCTGTGTCTGTCCACCTTCTTCTGGACAGACATAGCACCATGTCAGGATGCTGGCTTACTGAGCAGAAAGCAGGCTAGATTTCCACCCCCACTTTCTCTCTTGACCAGGGACCTTTGTGCAGGACACAACCTGCCCAGCCATAAAGGGCAGCCCTGCTCATGAGGAGCATAGTAGGTGCTTGAAGTAAAGGAAACTGAAGGAGGGGGAAGACACTCATTCATTCATTCATTCATTCAGTAAATTGTTTATTGTGCCAGGCACATAGCTGCAGGAGAAGAGTACATGAGCGAGGTGGGCAGGCTGGCCGCCCATGAAAATCTTACAACTTCCAAAAGGGCTGAAGAGAAGGCCACAGACCATAGCAGCACAGTGTGGTATTAGCACAGGTGAGGAAAACGCCCCTACAGAGTTACAGTTAGGGTGCTTCAGGCTGCAAGTAAGAAAGACCATTCTAAAAAGTGGTTTGAGCAATAAGGGACAATAAGGGCAACTTAACAAGAGGTCTGGAGGTAAGGTGTGGCAGGAGGTAATCAAGAATGACATCATCAGGAACTCAGACACTTCTCAACTTTCTTCTCCACCAGCCACAGTGTATGGACATTTGTCATCAGGTACCCTGTATTCCCCTCAGAATGGCTACTGTGGCTCCCATATTATGTCCTTATATCACAATGCCTGCGGACTGGAAGGGCAGTTCTTCTATAATTTTTTTTTAAACACGGAAGGCAGCCTTTCCCAGAATCTTCCAGCAGATATGCCCATGGCTACCTACAAAGGAGGCTGGGAGAGCAAGTATCTGGCATTTTTACCCTCTAAAGTGGGAGGCAGGCTCTAACAGCAGAGGGAAATTGTTGTTTAGACCACCAAAGTGCCTGCCGCAAGACCACAGCGGGGAGACACAGAACCTAGATTTGAAGGTAGGCATCTGTGCTAAGCAAAATAATGGCCGCCAAAGATGTCCATGCCCTGATGCCCACAGCCTGTAAATATGATGAGATTACCCCAGATTATACTGGTAGAATGAATGTAATCACATAAGCCCTTAAAAGTCCAAGAGAGGCAGTAGAGGGCGAGTCAGAGATATCTGAAGCATGAGAAGGATTTGAAATAATGTGGCTAGCTTGCATATGCAGGAGCCACATATCAAAGAAAAAGGACCTCGACCCAACAACTACAAGGGAGGGGGTGTGTACCCCTCAGAGGGTTGGCCCCCTGCAAGCCTCGGGAGGTGCCCTGGCCTCTCTGTTGACAGTCTCCAACTGGCATGGTGACAGCTGCATAGGGGCCAGGATCCACCAGGTGGCAGGGACTTAGTTGCAGGGCCCAGAGTTCCAGGAGTAACCATTACCCAGCTGACAGGGCATTCTCTTTGGGCTCTCGGGGAAAATGGTCCCAAGCAAGGGGGTGTGTAGCCCCAAGGGTTGACCCCCTGTAAGCCTTGGGGGTGCCGCAGTCCCCATTCTTACAAGGGCCCCATGATTTACTTAGATTGTAAGCATTTATTAGGATATCCATTGATTATTACCAATGACTATCACTATCATCGTGACTGACATTTATGAAAATACCATGCAAACACTTGATATATACTATCTCATTCTTATGCCAACTTTACTGTTAGGCTCAGGGATTGTGGAAGATCATAAAACAAGCCTCAATAATTGTACCGCCTGGTGTTCACACCTTTGTGTAATCTCCTCCCCTGAGTGTGGGGAGGACCTGTCACTTGCTTCTAACAGAATATAGCAAATGTGATGGGATGTCGCTTCCACAATTACTTCCTGTTATATTGATGACGACCCTGCTTTAGCTGTCTGGAGTCAGAGGCTCTCCTACACATTTGACGAGGTAAGCAGCTATATTGGAGGAGCTCACTGTACGGAACTGTGAAAAGCCTCTGGAACCCAAGGACAGCTGATAGCCACTAAATGTACAGTCACACATTCAGTCATGCAGCCTCAAGTCAATGCACTCTGCCAACAACCCAAATGCGTTTGGAAGCAGATTCTTCCCCAGTCAAGCTTCCGGATGAAATCCAGCCTGGCTACTAACACCATGATTACAGCCTGGGGAGGCCCTGACCAGAGCGTCCAACCATGGTGTGTTCACACTCTTAACCACAGAAATCATGCAACAATAAACACATGTTGTTTTAAGCCATTAAATTTGTGGGAATGTGTTACGCAATGATAGAAAACATGGATAAGGAGGTTAAGTTTCTAACCCTACAGCCACAAAAGTTTTGGGACTAGATATCCAGCCCAGAACTGTTGACTTAAAATTGAGTAATTCCTGCAAAGGCCATGCACCCTCACTCTGGACCCTTCGTCCTGGGCCCAGCCTCTGGACAGGAGGGTTGGCTGGAATCAGAGGACTTTTTCACTGTGGGTGGAGGTGGGGTGAGAAAGGCTCTTTGTATGTTGACTTTGACATGCTGAATTTTAAATTCTTCAAATTAAATCTTACCAAATGGTGAAGCCCAGAGGGCTGAGTTGGTCACACACAGCCTCACAGAGGCATACCCTATAGGGCAGGGATCAACACTGGAGACCTGGCACCTTGAACAGTGTCTGGCACCTCACAGGGGCTCAAGAGGTAGTTGGGAAATGATGAATGAAAGAAAAATGCAAACTCCACTTTGAAAACCTCTCACCTGGTTAATATCAACAGCCTCCTAACTGATCTTGTCCTTTCAATTTTCGCCCCTCTATAATCCACTCTCCACACAAGAACCAGATGATCTTTTGAAAAACAAATCAAGAGTCTAAAGTTAGCTCATGGTGATGGCTGCTCAACTCCGTAAATACACGAAAAACTACTGAAATGCACACTTTAAATGAGGTTATTGTAGAGTGTGTAAATTATATCTCAATAAGCCTGTTTAAAAATTAGATAGTCATTCTCCTACTGAAAATCCTCTACTTGTTCCACCTATTTCACTTAGAATTCACCAGGTTATTTATTGCGACCTGCAAAACCCTACCTGTACCCTGGGCTCTGCCAGCCTCTCCATGCTCATCTCCTACCAGGCACCACTTACTCCCCATCTTCCTACCTTGTTCCTGCCTTCAGGTCTTGCACTCGCTCCTAGCTCTGCCCGCAACAATCTTCTCCATAATGTTCTGAATGATGCCTCTTATCAGTCAGGTCCTCCTGCATTAGCTCCTGCTGTTGTGAATCATCGCCCTACAACATCATCACCCCACAACTCCAACACCCCAGGCACTTTCTATCACATTATATTTTTATAGTACTTCTCATTCTTTGAAAATTATCTAATCATTTTTTTCTTTATTGTGTCCCTTACTTGAATAAAAGCTCTGTGAAGGTAGAGAATCTTGTTGTTTATCTGTGAAGGACAGTGTCTGAGATATATAATAGGTATTAATAAATATATGTTGAAGGTTGACTGCCTGGTACCTGCATAGACAGCTTATTGGGCCAAGCCTATCAGCAAAAAAATAAAATAACATTTACCTTAGTATATCTTTACAAGAAAAAAATGTTTTAAAAAACTCTTATTGCTTTGGAATGATTTTTGATTTCTTACATGGCATGGAAAAATTAGCAACATTCTATGTGGGAACAGCTGATTTCCAAAATTAGAAGTTTAAAATAATGTTAATATTCCACTATAAAAGATGTATTATAATGCGGCTAAAGTTTCAAACATACGCACTTTGGGAAGAGAGTGGCAGGGCAGGGGGTAACAGGTATTCCAATCCAGACCATTACTAAATGGCATTTGCAGACTTAAAAGCATCAGGATACTTACAAAAAAAATCTAGACCTTAAGAAGTGTTTCCTCATTTTAATACTTTCCTTGATTGTTGAGAACTATTAGAAAGTAAAGGTAATATTTACAAAATAGAGGCTTAATCAAGAAAAGTTGCTCCCTTAATATGTACTCTTGGTAATTATAATTTAAAGAATGATATAGCTCAGTAACAGCCATACACTCTAAATCACTTTCAATAACATCTACCATTCACATAAGCCTTTGCTGCTTTGAAATACTTCAAGATGAATTGTCTCATTTGATCTTTACAACAGCCAATGGGATAGACAGGTGTTGTTATTATCAGTACTTTTTCAAGGAGGAGGGAGCAGAAATTCAAGAGTTAAATTTGCCCAAGGCCCACAGCTGGTAAGGAGGGATTCTAACTACGTGTTTTTCTGACAAATCACTTGCCCTTTCTTCTTAAGGCCTAATTTGAAAAACCGTAACTGTTCTTAGCGACTATGCAACATAATGCAATAGCAATTAAAAAAATGCTCCAGGGAATTAAGAACTGGTAATAGGAAGAGGAATTGGTATTCAATTAAAAGTTGTTTACCTAATTTTAATCATCTACATATTCCTGAAAATTCATCAGGTTGGCCTTTAGCATCACAAATTATACACATACACTATAACTTGTGTTCACTGTAGTCACTGACTTATGGGAAGTATCACTAATACTTAAGCAATACTTCTTTGATATTTTTAAGGACTGCATTCCCACTATTGATTTATCAATGGTCTTACAAGGCAAACCAAGGTTCAGCTTTTAAGCTTTTCAGAAGGGGAAGTCAGTATTTTAATAAGTAACATTTTATATCAGGAAAAATCTTTACACTAGCATTTAAGTGCTTGCTTACTTCCAAGGAGTTTTAAAAAATTATTAGTGTTTTCAGGGTTTTCAAGATTTTGCATTCTACAGGGAACTTCGCTGACATTATCAGATAATTGATACCCATTTCTGGGCCCACAGGATACCTAATATTGATTTGTTCCAGCTCTTAAAATGCATTGATTTCTCATGAAGTCTTCCATAAATCTACTAATCTCCAAAGATTTCTCTTTAAGGTCTAAATACTTACCATTCCCACGAAGACCCTCACAGTTTCCCCAAAGGGATTCCAACACTAGTATACTCTTAAATACCCAAGCGTTTACTCTTTAGAGACACCCTCTGCGCTGCTATTCCAACTGTAAGATTAGTGAATAATTTTGATGAATAAATACTTTAGAGGAAACTGTAAACAATTTGTCCCTTGCGAGAGTTCTGTTGATTCTTTGCAATGAGAAAACTCAACTGATTTATTAATGTTTTATTACTATTCTTGGCAACCAATTATCATGTAAAATGCAACTAAGTAATTTCCATTTTCCTTTTTTTGCATATCCTTCTTTCCCTGGCCTATCACTGCACAGCTCCACCTCCTCCCCACAAGACAAGCATTTTACTTTCTATGAACAAGGAGCATATGTTAGCTGTTTACTCTAATGACATGTTTATCTATTGTCTTTAAAACTGAATATCTCCTATAGGAATCATTAGACCAATAACTGACTTTCATGAAGGACAGGATGGGCTACTAGATATCAAACTGCCCTCTAAATCAAAGATTTAATAATGTTCTGCAGTGTTTAGATTATACTTTTTATTAGGTACTAATGGTTTGAACGTTTGGAAAATATACACACAGTCGTCCCCCCTAATCTGCACGGGGGGGGGAACATATTCCAAGACACCCAGGGGATGCCCGAAACCACGAATAATAGCAAACCCCATATATACTATGTTTTCTCCTATGCATATATAACTATGATAAAGTTTAATTTATAAATTAGGTCCAGTTAAAGATTAAATACCAGAAATTAGACGATTATAACGATATACTATAATGAAACTTTCATGAATGTGCTGGTTCTCACTCTTCTCAAAACATCTTATTGTACTGCACTCACCCTTCTTGTGACGACATAATGCTGACCTAACACAATGAAGTGAGATGAATTGTTGTGACATAGCATTGGGCTATTGACCTGACGATATGTTGGGATCATCAAGCCATGACAATGTTATATTTTCCACCCACAAGTGTAATGACTTTTCCATCTTAACGAAGCACTGATCAGGCACACACTGTGGCCCCAACTTCTGCAGTTTGAGGTATGACAGCGAATCTAGTACAATTTTGTTTTCCTTCGGTAAACAGATTCATTCTTACCGTAGCTCTCAGCAATCCCCGGCTACGATTCTTTTTCCTTTCCTCAAAACGAGAACTTTCACCTTTTCACTTAAAGGAGGCACTTCACAGCGTATCTGTGGCATAACCAAATTGCCAGCATCACTACCCTTGAGCTTTTGAGCCATTATAAAGTAAAAATAATGGTGACTTGAACACAAGCACAAGATCCCTTGACAGTCAATCTGATAACCAAAATGGCGACTAGGTGCTGAGCAAGCGGAGCGTGTACAGCGTGGTGACGCTAGATGATGGGATGTTTTACGTCCAGGGCGGTCCGTGCAGAACTCACGAGATTTCATCTCAACTCGGAATGGCATGCCATTTAAACCTTTCGAATCATCTTTGGAATTTTCCATTTAATACTTTTGGACCATAGTTGAGAGCAGGTAATTAAAACCACATAAAGTGAAACCAAGGGTAAGGGGGGTAAATGCTGTTTCAAAGACAACTTGCTATTTCACAAAAATATGTATCTAAAGTGAGTCGTCTCTTGGCTCTGCGGTTTGTACCACATACAAAGAAAAAAAATATAACATCAATATACGTTCAATAAATCAGGAGATGCAAACCCCAAACTTCCACACTCTGTGAATATAGTAGTAACACGAGCCCATGTGATCTCAGTAAGCGGACAATGTTCTCTCTGAATTTTCATCTTGCATACCAGCTAGTAATATTTGGTTTGGGCACCACCTAATGGCAAAAGTATATTTTTTAATCCTACTTTTCTTTCTGAGGCTTGCCAAATTTTGTATTTGTTTACATTTAGAAAATATCTGCTTTAAAAAAAAATCCGCTTTTTCTTGACCTATTTAGTTTTAAGTGATCAGTTCTTTACAAAGATTAAGCCCTTTCCATACCTACTTTGAAATAAACTGCCTTTTACAGTGGGAAATGTACCAATGAAATGATTATTCTATTCTTAAATATTTAACCTTAGTCTCATAATTAAGAAACCCTTTAATTGAAAAAATTAGGGGTTCTCAAACTCTTCTGTACTATATACTCTTATAATAACCTGTCACAAAGAAAATAGTTTCTTTGTGAAAATATGGTGCTTATTAGAATTAAGTAATTTAACATATCTAAGTAGTTGCTAAAACCAATTCTGAATCCATGAATAATAAACTGCACACTTTTATAGTATTTATTTATTTATTTATTTATTTTTAGAGAGAGGGGAAATGAGGGAGAAAGAAAGGGAAACATCGATGTGCAAGAGGAACATTGATTGGTAGCCTCTTGGCACACCTCCAACTGGGGACCTGGCCCACTACCCAGGCATGTGCCCTGACTGGGAATCGAACCAGTGGCCCTTCAGTCCACAGACCAGTGCTCAATTCACTGAGCCACACCAGCCAGAGCTAAATACACACTTTTTAAGCCATACACATTTAATTTCTTCAAGAGGGTCCTTGCCTGGACTTAATGTTTTTTGACTCAACAGAGGCAAAGTACTGTATTTGGGATAACACAGAGTAGATAATCAGTGTTTTAAGAAAACGTATTTATTATTTACACCACTGAAATAGTCCCATAAGAATATACACCATGTTCATTTGAAAGGATCAGATTCCTTTCAAATACAAGGACTGTACAAAGCAGTACTGTCAACACAAAACAGTGGTCACATTACATATATGCAGGCTTAAGCAATGCAAATAATTTTTTTAAGCCTATGGCTAGATATTTTCACTGAAACACTGTGTTTGCACTTAGACAAGATATAGCTAGAACAGAACAAAAACTTTTTGTTCATGCTTTTTAGGGCTGAATCAGTGATAGGTCCCCTTTTAAAATGTATTGCCCTTTACTGCTTTTATGACAATGGTTTTAGGCAGAAATGTTTCTACTTAGCCACCAAAAAGAAACTCTTCTTGCTTAGTTTTATTCTTCAATCTTACATTTTCTATGTTTCATACAATGACATCAGTATCACAACTGACATTTTCCAGTTTGATCAAAGAACACTGACACACATACATCCAAACTGAGAGAGCTCAGAATTTAGAGATATGAATAGTGGAGTAAGAAGAGAAATTGTGTTTATGACAAAGGAATTTAAAAAAAACAAACAAAAAACTCTTGGTAATTTTAAGCATACTAAACTAAGTTCCTTACTGAAAAAATATATTTTTTTAAAGTAAAAGTAGTTGTTTCAAGATGGGTTTGGTCTTTTATTTAGTGAGACAACAACAAAATAAGGCAGGAACACAAAACATAACTTGTCTCCAAAGTCACAAAATGACACTATTGAGTACATTTTTGTCCACTTTTTTTGGTGTGGTCAGGGAAAAAGCTGAGTACTCAACGCACGAGAAAATATTTTTCAAGAGTAACAGTTTATTCATATAGCGGGAAAAGAGATTATTTTTAGCATATTGCTATGATCTTCAAAAAATATAAAATTAAATTTACAAAAACTGGAAGACCAAGTATAAGCAGTCTGGTATTTGCTTCAGTGTCCAGCACTATTGTAATGATTTCTAGCATAAAAGCAAGAGTTCATGGATCTCAAGTATCAGTAACTGCCAGCATAACTTGGAACTACTGTCCTTGCTTCTTTGATAGATACCTGCAAGAAATAAAAGAAAGATGTCTAAGCCATATCATGCTAAATTCACAGTAACAAAGGAAAGTATTTTAGTAACAAAACTTTTTAAGATGAGTAATAACAATCGCCAACATCTTTTGACTATGTGCCACGCACTGCTCTATTACATATTCTAAGTTCGTTTAGTCCTCACAACAGCTCTACCGAGTTTTTTATTAGAACTTATTCCTATTTTACAGAAACAAAGAGGTCAAGCAAATGCATATAGCTAGAAAGCGGCAGAGCTCAAATTCAAAATAAGGCCCTGGAGGTTGCGCTCCATCACTCTATGCTGCCTTACTTCCAAATAATTAGTATTGTAATTTTCCCCAAATCCCTCAAACTTCATTTAAAGATCTCATTTTTCTTGCACAAAGACAGTGGGTCAAAGTTGCTAAGGGACTCTGATCAAGGGTGTAAAGATGATACAAAGAGGCAAAGACATTATTACAAATCACACAAACATTTCTTCATATTATTTTATAGAAATCTACTACTACATTAAAATTTTTACATCTCTATTTCTCATATTTATGAATTACTACACTCAGTGGTAATGGCGGTGAGTAAAGAGGTCTTAAAATCCTAACACCTGGATAAGTTTCAATGGCGCAGAACTCGATCACTTTGTGACAGCGTGGCATTTGTACCTATACTGAGTTACATCACCTACAATTTGGATGGGGACAAAAATGCCTGCCTTACCTTCCTAACGGGATGAGACTAATAAGAACCTATATGTCAGAGCGATATGAAAACCAAAAGTGGAACTGAACAGCCAAAGTGTTGTTATTACACAAACAGTTTTTCCCTGTTGCTGTATTAGGGAAATCGGACCTTTAAGGATCTAATTCCAAGCAATTACTTATGGTACACAAGAATCCTATCCACTCTCGGGAGGCTTTTCCCTGGTTCAAAATCTGGATATTTATATGCAGCCTGTATGCAGATTTGCACATATATTTGTGTTTAAAAAAGGCTTTTAAAGGCTATTACCAAGATGGTAACAGTGGTTACTTTTGGAAAGGAAAATCAAAAGTAATTGTTTTTCTAGTGGAATAAAGTTTTCTAACTTTTCTGCTACACAGAGTGATTATTTATAGATTTTTAACAGGAAAATTTTTAGTGTATTTTATTTTATGCTGATATTATTTTATAGTATGAGAATAGAAATTATATTCCCATATGATTAATAAAAGAGTGACCTAATACCAAAAAGTAATTTACAGGTAGCATCACAAACATGTACCAGTCTCTCAGGTCCTCTCTATTAAAAGTACTAAAGATCTTAAGATGTGGGTTTGTAAACAAGTTAGAGGCTAAGACAAAAGAGAAAAATACTTTTGGGGGAGATGTCAAAGGATTAGAAAATAGTCTCAGGATTTACCCATTTTAAATAAAAATTAAGAATTATGTATATAACCAGAGTCACCAATTTTTTCATTCATTAATGAAAAAGGAAATAAACAATTGGCACTTACCTTTCCCAATATTTGTGGTTTAGGTCCAAGAAGTCATCTAATTTTGCTATTTCCTTTAGGTACTGAGTCAATTTTAGAAGTTCTTTGTCTTTATCTCGATTTAAGTGCGCTTTCATAAAAGGCCTTATCTATCGGGAAACAAGCATTACCCAACATTTCACATTGCAATACAGAAACTAGTACAAATCTACACTATTTTATCATTTAGAGTTAATGAAATTAAAATATCATCAAGGACATTAATACTAAAATTTAATTTTATATTGTCTCAGTTTAATAGGCTCACATTCATGGTATAATGTTTCTAGTACAAGTTAAGAGCTCTTCCCACTATTTACCAGCTTTCTTACAGCACTCGAGCCTTATCTGGCTTCTCTTTTTTGCATTAACTGCTTAGACTTTACCCCCTTCTACCAGTCCAGTTGCTTCCTACTAATTGAATAATTTCATTCATATCACTTCATTCATAAAATGTTAACCTAAGTACAAGCCTGATCTAACAAGGGAGCTAAATTTTAATATTGATGATTTTCATTTCAGTGTATTTCTATGAAATTTTTATATAACTAAGATATCATACATTTTTATAACCTGTTTCCTCTTTCATTTTATCTTAAGCATCTATCATTAAAGTTTCCATAAATATCTTTAATTATACAAGAGTTTTCCCATGAAAATAGTCATGTTTTCCAAATTTTACGATTAATACATTTTATGATAAAACTTTTAAGGTTGATATATTTTGATTCATTTTAAAAGCATAAAAGTCAAGATGGTAGGCAGGGTGGAGGACTGTAATTAGTAAAGGATATTGTATCTTAATTTGAGTGGCAATTACATGTGTTACCTTTATCACAATTTGCTAAACTATAAATTTTATGCACTTTTCTTTGTTAAAGTTCCAATAGAGTTTTGCTTTTTTAAAGACATCAGCTCAAACATCTTTATACAACTCAAGATAGCCTTTCAAAACTTTTATATTAATTTTGCCCTGACCAATGTGGCTCAGTTGGTTGGATATCATCCTACAAAGTGGAAGTCACCGGTTCAATCCCCGGAGAGCACATGTCTAGGTTGTGGGTTTGATCCCTGGTGGGAGCATACTGGAGGCAACTAATTGATATGCTTCTCTCACAATGATGGCTCTCTCCCTCTTTCTCCTTCCCTTCCCCTCCCTCTAAAAATAAATACTTTTTAAAAAGAAAAAATTTTATATTAATTTAAAATAAAATGCTATGTCTGGAATTTGCTTCAAAATATTACAAAGATGGAAGTAGGCAGGATACAGAGCAAACAGAATCATTCATGAATTAATAAGTTGTTATACAATTCTTTGGAGTTCTATTTATATTTGAATTGTTATAAAAAATTTTTTTTAATTTCACATACTCCTGAAAGGCTCATGTAAGAACTGAATAAGTAATACTTAGTAAAGTATTAATACATCCTGACTGCGATCTGACGAAAATGCAAACTGGTCATTAGTTGTTACTTTTACACAGTAACACTGAAAAACAGGTAGCTGTCAGAGTATGTACAGAAGCAAGCACTTGTAGGAGGTCCCACTTCCAAACAGGCAGCTTGGGCAGTGTTGTTTCATAACAGCAGTGAATGTGGGGAAATCAAGATTTGCAGAGCCTTGCTTAAGCTCTGGAGCTGGTAGTAACTAGGTGTGGTACCATGATGTACTGCAATGAGTATGTGGTAATGTTTTACTGTATTCCTTCAGGCAACTAAAGATTGTAAAGGTAACATAACTTTTAAACTATTAATATACAATGTACCAAAGTGATTCCAAGTTTAAAAGCAGGAAGGGATTTAAACTGAAAGAGAAAGTAGAGTCCAGTGGCTGGTAAATAAGATTCTCAACCCAAGGCCCTGATAAGTCACTTGTACTTTCTAAGCATTTGATCTTGGGCACTATTAAGCAACAAAACTAAAATACACAATGATTCTAAGTCTAGAAGTCAGTAAGCCAGTTAAATAGAAAACATCTCTTATTCATCTAACTGACTTCACTGTTCCCGTATAGTCACTGCTCACGGCACCATTCTTCAAAAACGATCCAAGCGCCCACTAACAGGCAGCACAACGCTGCTGGTGCTCACGCCAAAGAAACGTTTTTAGGAACTTAGCAATATCTAGATTACCTGAATTCTCTCATATTATCAATTCCTTGTACAGATAATAAAAACAAAGTTTTCAAAGTATCAACTGGTTTATCCATGACCAAAACTCAAGTTCTTTTAGTTCAGTACTATATTCATAATTCAAAATGCCTTCTATATACTTCAAATCTTATTAGCAAGCTTCTATTATTAGAAATTAACTTTTTTTTAAATAAGTAGTCCTATGTTTAAGATCTTTGAAATCTTTTTTTGAGGTGTCTACCAAAAAGCATTATGAAACCATGGTAACAAAACAGTATTTCAGAATATTTCTCAATTTCAAAACTGCTTCTATGTCAGTGTGGGCAGATCATTAATTACTACCTTTTTACAAGAGGTTTTCAAAAAGAGACATGTGAGAGGTTCCTGTGGAATGCTTAAAAATACCTGTCATGAACTAGAATTTTGGGGAGTGGAGACTTGAGTACTTTAGGAATTCCTTCGGTGATTCCACTGTGTACTCTAATTTTTTTTTTTTAATTCTGTTCTAAAGTAACATGAATACCTAGAAATTTGTATTATCATCTCTGCATCCAAAGATGAGTAGGACCCAAATGTTGGCTGGGAAAATAAAGATTGTTTAAAACAGACATGAAACTAATTACACACACACACACACACACACACACACATTTAATCCTCATCTGAGGATATGTTTATTGATTAGAGAGAGATTGATATGAAACAGAAATATCAACTGGTTGCCTCCTGTACACACTCAACAGGGGATCAAACAGGCATGCAATCTTTTGGTACATGAGACTACGCTCCAACCAACTAAGCCACCCGGGCAGGGATATATACAAATATATTTAAAGTTAAGGATCTTCTCAAAAATCATTCCTTCTCTCACTTATATGTGGAATTAAAAATAAAAATAAAAATAAACCACTAAGCTAGCTCATAGATTCAGAGAACAGATTGGTGGTTGCCAAAGGCAGAGGTGGGGGTAGGAGAAAGCTAATTAAAAATAAAACACCTGGATGAGTTAGCTAACCAAAGAGTGTTTTACATAAACTTTTCTAAATAGGTAAGCTTTTCTTGCATGACCATAAGAATACAGTACTTCCAAAACTTTATGAAATTTAACAGTATTAAAGTTCTACCACACATTGCAGGTTACATGAGCATAGCAAGTAAATTATGTCTTACCTTTAGTCCATTCTGTGGATTCATTAGAAAATTTCTTCCTATGTCATCAAACATAATGGTGTTCTTTTTGCTGTAAAACTCTGAAAACTTCCCCCATATAACACCAAGCGGCTTTACCTTAGAATAAAAGTTTAGATTGAACTCAAATTTTATCAATAGTTCACCCTTTCTTAAAAGCAGAAAAAATGCAAAATGCCCTGCAGAACTATGTAGTACATCTCTTTTCTCTGCAAGGCAGGGAGAGCTGGCCGTGTGAACAAACCAGGCCTGAGATGCAGCACGCGTTAGAGCATAATGTACTCTGAAATGTTAACTTCTGAAAAATATCTTCATGTTTAACTGAACTAAACCCCATTATAAGACTTCCCATAATTTCAACATGAAGATTTGGGGTCAAAGGAAGAGTAATTATTTAACTTCTTTTTATTATGCAATGGCTTTTTAATTAATTTATTTATTTTAGTATTTATTTATGTATTTATGTATTTATAACTCAGTCCAAATTATTTTTTCCAATTACCATTTAGTCCCCTTACACTCCCGTCCCCCCGGCAGTCACCACACCACTGTCCATGTCCATGAGTCCTTTTTCCTTTTTGCTCAGTCCCTCTGCCCCCTGACCTTCCCTCCCCCACTAGTTGTCATCTGCTCTCCATCTATGAGTCTGTCAGGAATTATTTAATTTAAAAAGACTCTGTAATTGTTTAGATGTCTGCTGAGCAGTCATATAACTTCCTGGGCTAATACTACTCCGTCAGAGCTTGAAGGTCACGAGTCTGTTCTGAACACCAGAAAACTTTAGTGACTGACAATGTACCTGGCCCTTTTAATACATAATTTAAATATTTGAATATTTTAATACAGAATTTATATATTACAGAAAAATTGATTTTGTTTTAAATTCAGTGGCAAAGGTGCATAAGTTCAAGCACTTGATTGCTTAACTTCAAAAGCACCATAATTTAAGTTCTTGTTTTTATTTCTGAATTCTGAAAATGAGCCTTCAAAATAATTAATTCCTTTATAAACTCACGTCTGTTGGTGTTTGTATAAGGTCTAGAAGACCACATAAGAAATAACAGTGATTCCCTGTGGGAAGTAGAGTTAAGTGGCTAGAGGGCCCATGCGGGAAGAAGGCTTCACATTATGTCCTTATTTTGAATCATGTGAATGTACTTTACACATTTAGAAGAAAAGAAAAAAAACTTTTAAGACTTTATTTATTTCTTTTTAGAGAGGAGAAAAGAGGAAGAGAGGGAAATTTCAATGTGTGGTTGCCTGTTGTGCGCCCCCTAATGGGGACCTGGCCCACAACCCAGGCACGTGCCCTGACTGGGAATTGAACCAGCGACCCTTTGATTCACAGGCCAGCGCTTAATCCACAGAGCCAAACCAGCCAGGGCAAATTTTTTAAATAAACTGATTTTTAGCGGCAAAAGAACATTCTGATTAAAACAGAAGTCTCATTTATGGTAATATGATGCATATGGTAGTAATAATTATATGAGATTAAATGGTGGTGAGTAAACGGTGACAAAGGCTGTCATTTGCAAATGGTTTTTTTTCCTCCTCCTATAATATGAAGAAAGCTTAATTTTCTTCTTAGTGCTCTAGCCACAGCAAAGGATGTTACTGAAATATTTTAATTTTACTAAAATTTTATTTGCCTGAATTTGTTTGCATTACTTGTTTACCACGGAAACAAAACCCTCAAATACTTAAAGACGAATTATACAGGAGCTGACACATAAGCCAGATTCTTGGTTTTCTTGACTAACAAAGTCTCAAGAAATATGACAAGAGCTTTATGACACCTAGGGTTAGAAAGCCTACATCATCCTACATCATTGTCATTTTGTAATTAGGTCAAGTGCCAGTTGTTCTCCAAACATGGGCTACTTTTTCCTTAATTAGAGAAGTAATATTGCTGACTGTAGAAAAAATTGAAAACACAAAAAAGCTCGAAAGAAAATTTTAAATTATTTATAACCCAGTTAGTACCAAAGATACCAACTAGATATTCTGATAAAATTATTTACCGTCAGCCTTTTTCATAAACAGCAGCAGCCTCAGAGAGCTAAGCTAAGGGGAACCCTCAACCAAACAAAGGTTAAGAACTATTTTCTACAGCATATGATTTAGCTGGGTCCTATTATATGGATAAATACAAATTTATATTCCAATTTCCTATTGTCAGTATAGTGAGAATTTTTACTCCTCTGATTTGTCATTATTATAAACACTATTATGTTTAACATTTTCCAAACTTTTTTACTGTTTAGTTTTGTAAATGTACCACTTCGGTAAATAATAATTCTATTTCCCCTGACACGTGTGGTATTTCCTTTATTGAACTTAAACCTTCTTATTTATGATTTCGACAATTTTAATACTGTCTCCCCTGTGCTTTACTAGCATAAGTAGTACCCCACAATTCCTATGAGTTTGTGTTTCCAAAAGGCACAGACCACGTTTCCTCATGTCTCTATTCCCAACAGTGCCTATTACAGGGACTTGCAGATAGCAGGAATTCAGTAGTATGACTTACTTATTAGCAAGTAAATAAAGTGAAGAACCCTAACCTTTTTAGTCTAATCCTTTTCTCTGATGGCTCTTGTTGCTCTTCTCAGGGCCTTCACATACATCACCCCAAACTACATGCATCATGATGTACCTTGTTTTATTTATCAGTTTCACATAGGGCAGGGCAAGGATGTTTTGGCTTGTTTCTAGTATCCGCCTTGAAGATGGTCAGTATTTTTTCTCACCGACTCTGTCTTCAGCAACACTATGCTGCCATCATCATGGGACAATTATCTATGACCTTTCTTACATCAAGACCCTTAATTTTTATAATTAAAATGCAAATCTAAAAAAAATAATAAATTCAACTCTGTTAACCTTAAATTCATCCTCCTGTGTCAAAACTCAACTAATACTTTACTGCACACTCAGGTGTAGTTCTAAATTCTTTCTGTAGTTTATTCCATCAAGATAAATCTAAAAGTACATTAGAAAACAAACAACTCGTTAAATAAAAGTGAAATGACTTCTTACATCTATTAGTCCTCTCCTTGGTGTGTGCACTGTTATCATAGCAGCGCTGTCCAGCATGAAGGTAATCTTATAATTTGCATTCGTGCTCACTCCCAGCTCCTATAAACACAGATATTCATGTGGTTAAAATATAATAATGTGGAAAATTTCAGGCTTTCTGAAAATTCCAGTTATAATTTCCCATAATGCCACCTTTCTATCCCCTGACCACCACCTCTTACTTAACAACTGACAAGTATTTTAGTTTCACTTAGCTGAGTCAACAAATGGCAGTCCAAAGAAAATACACTAGAACCAGATTATTTCCCAATTCACTATTTCAGAAGAGCATCACCTTTAAGTATCACGCGCCAGAACAAACGAAGGAAAAGAAAGCCTTATAGTAAAACTGGAGGAAGGAGAAGAGGGGCGCCGCTGTATTTTTTCTTGAAAAAGGCATGGGCATGCAACGTAACCCATTAGACTTTACACACACCTCTAACTCCTGATACTGTTTACTTATCTAGTAAATGCCCTCCAATGAAAATAAGATTAATTCAATTAAAAACTTGTAAAGACAAATGCAGTTTCTAAGTATTCTTAAATGGATTATTTTCTGACACTTACTTTCATTTTAGCTTCAATCCACTTCATATTTGTTGCAGCTAAAACACAAAAATGATAATACAAGACTTATAAAAAGCTTGAATTTCATTTAAGAAACCTTTCTTCTGTATAAACAAGTTAAGTTTTCTAAGACTAAAAATTCAATAAATTACACATTTATGTTAATTTTAAGTATTTATAAGAATAAACTTATTTTAGTGTGTTTTCAAGACAGAATAAAATTTAAACAACTTATATCTAAAAGATTCAGGTAACGAATGCTCGAAAGAACACTGAACCTAGGAAATGTATACATAAAGACCTAAATTCTCTTTAAAACAGCTCTGATATTATTCTCTTGTCAGTTTTAAACTTAAATTTAGGGAGTCTGGATCCCCATATCCTCCTATCCAGGCAATGCACAAGTATGTATGTCAATATAAGCAGATTCATACTGTGTTGAGTCCTGGCTGAGCAGCCCAGTTTTGCTTAGAGTATCATCCCGATACACCAAGGTTGCTGGTTTGATGTCAGGTCGGGGCACATACAAGAAGCAACCAATCAATGCATAAATAAGAACAACAATACATTGATGTTTCTCTCTATCTCTCCCCCCCCACTTCCCTCTGTCTAAAAATCAGTTTAAAAAAGATACAAATATTGTGTAGAAAGTTAATGTTAAAGATAAAATAGGTTCGATGAATTCTGCTAGGCTCAGCAAACTCGGTGCTCATTTAGTCTAGCAGCTTTTAACAGGGAGTCTGAGACAACTAGGTTCATAAACTGATGTATGTTATTATGTATCTCTGCATTGTCAGGGACCAACAGTTTTGAGATCACCGATATTAAAATTCAATCCTCACCTTCCTGTGCCCTCCTGGTCTCAAGTTACTAGGCTAAACCAAATAGGTATTAAAAAGCAAAATGTTTAAAAAGGGAAAAAGGAGTTTACTTTTTTTAAGTGTGTATGTGTGTATTTTTCAAGAGCAACAGAGGTGCCTGCATTCTCAAAATAAGCGCCTTTAGCATACACACAACAATCACAGGAATCACCGCCCACGCGAAACTGGCCAGCTAAACTAAAGTTTCAAGAGAACGATGCATCTACGGTGAACAATCATGAGAGGAAAAACATCTTTAAATTCAGTATATATTTTGTATTTCTTTATTAGATGAAAAACAAAAAGATTAAAAGCTAACAACAAAGGTTTCTAATTACTACATAACTATTATATGCCAGACACAGTATTAGGTGCTATAACTGATATTTCTATTCTTACAACTACCCTGTAACATAGGTTTATTTATCTTCATTTCTCAGATGAGTAAGCTAAGGCACAGACAGATTAACTGACCTGCCCAGTATCACACAGTATAGACAGAGCCAGAATTAAAACCCTACTTTATTTAGCTCTGAGGTGCCCTTTCAACCTATTACCATGAAATATCATAATGTATAAAAATAACTTAAACATATGATTGTAAAAAGTTCTCTAAATTTCTAAGTCTACTTTAATAATTTGGAGGATAAACCTTTTTCTCAAATGTCATCTCAGACATCAGAGTTACTGAACAAAAATTTGTTTCCTGGGAAGCTTTCTTCTATGTCTTACAAACCA
This sequence comes from Mormoops blainvillei, assembly GCA_004026545.1. Classification (NCBI taxonomy): domain Eukaryota; kingdom Metazoa; phylum Chordata; class Mammalia; order Chiroptera; family Mormoopidae; genus Mormoops; species Mormoops blainvillei. The sequence goes on along the minus strand of PVJD01004419.1, from coordinate 26,369 downwards.
AAAAATTAAATATTTATTTTTTATTTTATTACTATTTTTTTAATCCTCACCCAAGGACATGCTTATTGATTTTAGAGAGAGGGAAAGGGAAGGAGAGAGAGGGAGAGAAACATTGATGTGAGAGTTGCCTCTCGCATGCGCCCTGACTGGGGACAAAACCCACAACCTAGGTATATGCCCTGACCAGGAATCCAACTTGCAAACTTTGGATTTACCAGATGGTGCTCCGACCAACTGAGCTACATTGGTCAGGGCAGAAAATTATGTACTTAAGAATTTAATCTTAATGATTGTGAACTCATTATTATCACTGAACAATGGAGATACTCTAATTACAAGGAAAAGTACCAAGAAAATTTACATACTGCAATACAACTATGTGGCCTCTCATTAGAAATCTAGTACAGTTAGCCTTGGCCAGTGTGGCTCAGTTGGCTGGGCGTCATTCCACAAACCAAAAAGTTGTGGGTTTGATTCCCAGCTGGGGTACGTTTGAGTTGCAGGTTCAGTCCTTGATCCAAGCACATGTAAGAGACAACCAACTGATGTTTCTCTCTCACACCAATGATTCTCTCCCTCTCTTCCTACTTCCCTTCCCCTCTTTCTAGAATAAAAGAAAAAAAATTTTTTTAAACCTAGTACAATTAAATGTAGCACATTTAATTGATTCAATTTTATTTAATTCGTAATCAGGATAGCTCTTCTTTGCTTATATTGCCAGAGGCAACATTCAATGTTCGTGGGAGGTCAGATGGAAATCAGTGCACTGCTTCCCTTTCCAGAAAGTCTTGCCACAAAAAAACTGCCAGTTGAACTAAACGGTGTGTTCAGAATTGTAGTAAATTTATGTTGTGGAGCCAACTCATTACCTTTATCTTATCACAGACCTCTAAGTTTCTGGAATAATCCACAGACCACAATTTGAGTTAGACTGCTTTAGTCCATTCATAAATTTCTCTTACGTAAATTCACATTGCCTCTCTTTATTTCTGAAGAACTGTTACTTTGATTTTCATTTTTTTAAATTTAATTTTATTTTTTTAAGATTTTACTTATTTATTTTTAGAGAAGGAGGAAGAGATGGAGAGAAACACCAATGTGTGGTTGTCTCTTGCATACCCCCAACTGGGGACCTGGCCCGCAACCCAGGCACATCCCCTGGCAGGGCATCGAACCGGCGACCCTTTGGTTCACAGGCAGGCACTCAATCCACTGAGCCACACCAGCCAGGGCCATTACTGTGATTTTTTTAAAATGCATATCTTTCTCCAAGTGTTCTGAAACTAGCTCCTTCAGACTGAATTACACTGCCGACAAAGATGTCTTCAAAGTATATAATTTCATTCCTTGCGATCCAATTTTAATTGAAACTAGAGTGATGAAGAAAGGAGAAAGCAATAATATCCTGATATCCTGAAGCATCAAAGATTCTACAGTAAAGATCAGAAAGAAAAGTTCCTAATTAAGGTGGGGAGGAGCCTTATAAAAATAAGGACATTTTTACTCTCACACCATAATCTACTTTCTTCCTGTATTTAGCTATTTCAGTGGTATCTGGCAACTATGTGTAAGTTTATATTGTGATGAAAGAAAGTCAAACATGATTATTAAAACTCTATGCTAAAACAAATGAAAACTGTATCATATCTAAACATAGGTCGTTTTAAGTGATATTTTACAAAGCAGAATAATATAAGAAGCAACCTTATTTCCATGAAAATCTAAACAAAAAAATATATAGCTTACACCAAATAACAATGTCATAATCCTCATATGCAGATGTTAGGAATTCATGAAGATATGGTCGCATTAATTCTACCCCAGTCTCTGCACAAGACCTATGGTCTAAAACAAAATCAGTCATAGATGAGTATTAGTTTATTACAGTGGACAAGTACCTAATATCAATTAAACTTAAGAAATGTAATACAAACACTCAAATGCAAGCTACTTCAGACTGAATTACACTGCCAACAAAGATGTCTTCAAAGTACATAATTTCATTCCTTGCGATCCAATTTTAATTGATCGATTCTGTTCAATTTGTGAAGAGCAATAGCCAGAACTCAGGCTTATACAGTAAAGTGTAACTTTTTTTGTTTAATCTTTAAAGTGTAGATATTACTTGATAGTATGGAAACAAAATACAGCCACTCACACTCACTTTTAGCCATTCGTCTTCCAGGTCCAATCACATTTCACCAAAATGAGAGGTCCAATTAACTTACAATCAAATTTTAAAGTAAGTGTACATTAATTTATGATATGTACTTAAAGTTTAGGTAGAACTAGAGGTAAGTAAATTCATTCTGATATCAGGAGTCAACTAATCATTTATGGACAATATGAGAGGATGTAATGAACATCTTTCTTTTTCTGTTGAACGTGAGAAATTTTAAATTCAAGAATGTGCCCTGAAGAGAAATTCAACAGAAAACCAGAACTATCAAAAATGATTTTAAAATAATCCTCATTAAAATTTAAACATAAATCAATAGGGAATGACTTGGTTAAATTATGATATACCCATAAACAAGAACTCTGTGTGACTAAACAATATATATATTTAATTCACAACGAATAACATTAAATGAGTATGAAGATGTTCACTACATCATTAAGCAAAAGTAATAAAGGTATACATACAAACACACCCTTGAAGATACACAAAATCAGGTCACCGGGTAGCTCAGTTGGTTAGAGCATCATCCTGGTACGCCAAGGTTGAGGGTTTGATCCCCAGTCAGGGCACATACAAGAATCAACCAATGAATGCATAAATAAATGAAACAACAAATCAACATTTCTCTTTCTCTCTCTCTCCCCTCCTCCCTTACTGTCTCTCTCTAAAATCCATAAATAAAATTAAAGAAATAAAATAAAAGAGACAAAAAAATATAAAAGTGGTCATCTTTGAGTCTTGGGATTACAGAGGAGATGACTTCTTTTCATTCTTACATGTGTTTTCTACAATCAATGACTTACTTTTGTAATAATAAGAAAAGTTTTCAAATATTTCATATTGCAAGGAGACCATAAACAAACAAAAGGAAAAATGTTGTGGATAACATAAGATAAAGCACAATTTTAGCCGACTTACCAAATAACGTATAATCAACATCTAGTACCAAAAGCTTTTTCCCTTCCCTGGGTGGATTCAAAATTTCCACTTTGTACTCTTTAACTCTGCGAGAAATTTTCAGGAGGTTTTCTTCCCTAACGAAAAAATAAAATCAGATGAAACATTCACTTTTTCTCCCATACAAACAATTTGCTTTGGTAGTGGAAAGCACTTACCTATTTTCTACTTCAACCACTTCATCTTCGATGTCAAAGTCATTGACAACATCATCGTTGTCTGGAGGTGGACCTAAGACATCTTCCTATTAAGACGAAAATATTTTTGTTTTACTATGTCATCTTTAACATAACAAAATACATGCATAGTAAAAAAACCAAATGAGTGACTGAGTTCAAGAGTTTTTCAAGCACACACCGTGGGAAAATTTGCACATTTTATAATTTGTTATATATGTTCACTGGGCAGATTTGCCATGTTAAATTAGACCATTCACACTACTACTATTCTTACAGCTGGCCACATACTAATAAGTTCTGCAGTATTTGTTTCCTGTTGAGTTAATACCACAATCACTGTGTAGATTTTATTTTTCATTGATTGCTACACTGACAATTTTATCACAATTAAAACTATGATACAGAAGTATAATGTCAATCACCATATCTTCAAAGGGACAAATGGTAACAAAAGTAAACATTTACCAAGCTCTCCTCACGAGTTCCCATCATCATGATTTTAGTATTTGGTTTCAGTTTGAGAGCTCCAAGCTTAACATCATTTTCTGCAGGTTTGCCTACAATACAAGCAAATGACTGTTTTCTCACTAAAGTTCAGGTGCTAGTTTCACTATCCCATTATACAAAACCCTATCAGTAAAAGGTTTGGTACAGATCCCACAGTGGGTTTTTTTTCCCTTAAATTAACAAACTGATACTGCTGAATTAGGAATTTTTAACACACTAAGAAGTACCAACTAATACAAAGTTTGATTTTTCCCCAGCTCCGTCTTAAGGAACACCCTTATTCAACTCACAAAACAAAATAAATTTGTAGCCTATTCTGTTATTCAAGCTAACACTTTTTCAATTAGTCTTGAAAATTGCACACCTAAGATAACTGTAGATTTAATATTACTCATAACATACCTTTCAATGATATGACAAACACAAACACCATGAAAGTCCCTTTTAGGCTGGGTATAAACACTGCCTATAACTGCTAATCATCATTTCAAATCATCATTACTTTCAAATCAGGAAAGATAATTTGGGACGAGTACAACGCACAAGCTACGATGAAAAGGCAGATGTCAAAACTTATACTGCTTTACCTGGGACTTCTGTGCCACGTATTGAACAAGCAAACACCAACTATCAGAGGTATCAAAAATAATCTTAATCCTGGTGGTATTTTCAAGTAGCACAATATTCTTTCTTATATCATAAAACAGTTTTAGGAATAGCTCTATCAAAGAAATCTGAGAGGTACCTCCAAAGAGAAAGACTTATTAAAGAGAATAGGTAATAGCTAATATAAAAATTCATATCAATGTAAAAAATTTGACATGAGGAGAGAATTACCTTTAACTTTAAGTCCAAGTAATTTCTGTCGTTCTGGTAGCACTCCTGTAAGGGTCCGGAGAAACTGTTTGAGATCCAGCACAGTATCATCTTCCGAAAGTGTGGTCACTGAATATTCCTGTCCACCCCATTTTACGATGATAGGGAGAGCCATCCTTGAAACATATGTTGAGGCAGATCTTGTTCAGAAAAATATACCTAGGAGGAAGGCATACACAAATAAGCAAGTTAAAATATATTAAAGATGTACCCAAACCTATAACTTTAAGTTTTATAAGCAGTGCAGTTTGAGTTCCATTTTACGGCTTGATGGTAGAGAAACCTGACTTTCTTTATGTTACCAGGATGCCAAAAGTTACTAGGACTCAAAGTTAAAATTCCCCTGCCTTCCCAATTTTTGGCTGAGTCACTGCTTCCTGATATTTTATCAGATTCTCTCTGCTCATCTGAAAAGCTACAATAATTAGCTACCTATCCCTCCCTCTCTGTTTGATCAGGTTTATGCTACAGGCAAGTTTCTCCATGACTGGCCATTGTTCACTTAACATTTGAGAGGTAGTAGACTGAGTCGTTAAGAGAACAAACACTAGAGTCAGATTATCTGGGTTCAGGTCCCAGCTCTCCCACTTATTAACTATTTGACTTTGGAAAGTTACTTGAGTATTAATGCCTAGGTTTGCTTGTCTGCAAAATTGGGATGATAACACTACCTATATCTCAGGGTTCTTAAGATTAAATTAGTTCATATTTATAAGTCACACAGTACCTGGCACACAGTACCTGGCACATAGTAAGAAGCATTATATAATTATTGGTAAAAAAATTTTTTAAAACTAGAACTGAAGTTTTCCAGGCACCGTGCTAAATAAACAGTAAATGGTCATTATTTGTTTCATATTTAATACACTGGAAATTTTATGGAGACCATTTCATTTAGCAGCATTTTTTGATAAGAACTGTCCCACTTTTACAACTAAGGTAACAGGAGTTAAGAGATGTTATGTAATCTGTTCATGGGCATATAGCTGGTAACAGAACAGATCTTGACTAAATTTCACGTGTTTTCCCTACACCACCGTCTCTCTTGAATTGGACCTGCATACATCAAAGATCAATAAATGCAAAGCCCACGGGCATATAAACGGTTGCAAATAACTCTCAACAAGAGCATGTGGATCTCCTTCCCCATAAAGCTTTCTAACAGTTTTCATAAGTTTGTTACCCCCACAAGTCGGAGAACTGAATTTTCTAACCTCGAAGTATTGGTATTTCCAAATGCTATCACTTATTTACTGAAACCTTTGATTGTAATCTTCATGTACTACAACCAACCGCAAGAAAGAAGGCAAATTATGAATCTTAATATGGAAAAATAATTTGAACACTTAGGGTGGCAGGTGTCTTCAACATCCCCGCTAAAAGAAGAGCACCACAAACTCGCCTATATTTAGTCTCTTCTGTTTATAAGCTGCTCTACTAAAAATTACATAGTGTTACTTCAGAGAAACGTATTTCATTTTAGAGAGAACTTGTTCTAACAAATGTTACGATCCTCAGTAAGAGAACCAAACGCACCTTGTGACTCAAAGTTAAATACAGTTTTAATATTATTATTAAGGTTAGTAAACTCAAGTAAAACAATTTGCCCAAGATCACACAACTAAAAAGTATTTTGCAAAGGCGGAAATTTAAAAGTAACAGCCGCAAAAGTTAACCTCTTGGGCACTGAGGGGAGGGGGTTAACTCTTCAAAAAGCCTTGTACAAAGTATGTGAAGTACGGCTGTCAATCCCTACCCAGGACAGCACCGCGGCTGCAACTGGGGCCGTGCAGAGGCGAAGGGGCTGGTATGGAGCAGCTTAGAAAGGTACAATAGAAGCCCCTAAGTCCAAGAGGACCGGGGTGTCAATAGGAAGAGTGAGGGGCTGAGATGCTCAAACCCCAGAAGAGGGAGGAAAGAAGTGTGGGGGCGCAAAGCCCACCAGGGCGCGGAGAAGCCCTCTACGTAAGCGAGGAGGCCGGATGGGAGGGCGGCGGCCCCCGCGGGCCAGGGCCGGAGGCCTGGGCAGCACACTGGGGCAGAGGCGGCCCGGGGGCGCCCAAAGGCAGCCCCCAGCCCGCCGCGGCCCGCGGCAGTGGACGCCCCGAGGACAGCAAAGCGGAAGCCCCAGTCCGACGGCGACTCCGCGGGCAGCACGCCAGGGGGCCCCAGTCCCCTCACCTGGAGAGCGGCGGAACCAGCGGCAGCAGACCCAGGAACCGGCTGCAGCGGAACGAAAGGCACCGGAAGTGGAAGGCAAGGTCCGGACCCGGCTGACGAACCGGAAGTTAGGGTTTGAAACGGAAACGTGCTGGAGAGTGCACACCTGCTTCCCTTTTTTCCTTCGGGAGGTAATGCTAGGTGACCGCCAGCGAGTCCCTCACGGTGACAAGAGAGCCAGGCCTTTCCAAGACTGTGACCACTATGCAGGTGCCTACGACCCCTGGATGACTGCTGGCCCTCGCCCGTTCTGCGCATGCGCCAGTTAGGAGGGTCTGCGCTAGGAGGGTGTTTCGGGGATGTGACGTCTGTGGTATTGCTGACTGTGGGGTGGGTCGGGGCGGGTGCGTTGGCATCCCGGGGGTGCCGATCCCTTCCTGAAACTCGGGACTAGGACTTGGCTTTGTCCACGTTCCGAGTGAGGCCTGAAAGCTGACCTTTGAGGAGTGAAGACTGAGATCTTTACGTGGCACCGAGGGCCACCGCCATTCGTAATTTCAGTTTAGGATTCTACCCATTTTACCCAATCCAAGCAGGGAAACAGGATTGTAGGAAAGGGAAGGGGCAGGCCTAAGTGACTTAGAAAACCGAGGAAGTAAATCTCAATATTAAGAGTTGCCCTGGAGATTTTTATAGCATTGTATCAAATTATCTCTCCACCCGCCCATCCGCACCTCCATTCCATCTTCTGTCAGTGAGGAAAGCCAAATTACAGACCCTGACGAAAGAATTCCAGACTTTAATGGAAATGCAGAGCCGTCGCTATCCGGTTCATGCAGCGAAGTCCCAACGTGCATCACTTGCTGTTGGCCAGAAAATGGGGCGGGGTGGGGAGCGGTGGTGGGGGAGGGGAGAGCTAGATTGTTGTATATGTGGTGCCAGACAAAACCTAGCTTTTGAAAAGAGAGGGAAAATGCGACAGTAATATTGGCCCCAAAATATGCACCAGTCCTTGAATTCCCTATATTTTCCCTAATACTTGACAGCAATGTAACATTCATGTGCCCCTTCTGGCTGTTACGGTAGAGAAGCAAAGAGCCAAGTTTTGTTCCTTAACAATGTTTTACTTAATTTTTATTGCACTAATGCATGAATATCTGCTCCTTTTATAAAGCAAAGCATATTTTCAGAAAAGGTATGCATTAATTCCTCAAAAAAAAAGGAAGGGAAAACTCCAAATTAAAAGAATTTGTACAAAAATCGTGCATTAGCAATTCAGTCAAAGAAATGGTCAGAACACAAGGGATTGGCCTCTAGAATGAATGACAATTTTCTTTGAACCTAGTCTCTCCCTCGTTCACATGCTAACCACGTGCTTGGCCATTTTTAATATATTTTTGTTAAGGTTACTAATTCTAAGCAACAGGATTCATAAAGAGTATCATCTTTTCAGTGATGGAATAATTGTACAAAGAATCTGATAAGTTTGATATTACTAGAGTGTAGGTAATTTAATAATTGTCACATGTTGAACAGTAAGTAGTATTTCTCAGAGAATAATGGTAGCAGAGTATTTTGGACAAATGGCCCATTTAACAGGTGATTTTGAAGTTATCTTTTGCCCAGCTTTTAGTTCCTCCACGTCCACTCCTGTTTAGCTAAATATTCAAAAACCCTTGGAGTACCTTGAAAGATGTCATTTGGATATAGGAACTGGACTCATGTTAACTAGGGATGAACACAAAATGGATTTAAGAAAGGGCTCACAGCAACTCACAACTGCCAATAAGAAGAGAAGAATTAAACTTCTGCCCCCTGTTCCTCACTGGAGCCTCTCTTCTAATGCACAGAGGATGGCCTCACACTTCTCTGCAGCAACTAAAGACACCTCGTAATTGCTTCCTAAGGTTTTGATAGAGTGTCAGATCTAAGACTAAAAGAAATATGGAACCAATATCACAAAATCAGATGATAAACTACTATCACTGTGACTGTGTTTGGATTGGAAGACAAAAGGACGCTCCTGTAGCCCAGGCAGAAATCCACCACCACCCTCCTTTTATCCCATCTCCCCTGAACTGTTTTCTTCCTTCCCTTTTCTCTCTCAGGCCATTTTCTTTCTCTCCTTCCAGTTGAAAAACAATCCTCTTTGTGAAAAAAAAAAAATTATTTAACTGTAGCGCTTTGTTTCTCTGTTCTAATACCTATAAAAACTTTGCCTTTTCTCTGATTGCAGTCAGTGAGCTCAAAGTGGAATCTGCCCAGGCCAACTCTACATGCCCTTAATTCAGCCTGGCAAGTTTACTACTTTTTTCTATTGAACTTCCTTTCCCTAATGACTGCTTTAAAACCTCAGCTCTCTTCAAACTTCAGATCTTAAAATTTATATCCTTGCTCTTGGTAGCCGAAATCTAATATTTTGATAAGAAAATAGGTCTCAGGAATCACCTCAACTTCAGACCTCTAAATCTACAAAGTTGTATCAGCACTTGTCCTCACTTCTTTTGCTTCAGTTGCAATGTGGCAGTTTCCTTCTACCTGAAGGCAACCCTTATGTTTGTGCTCTGTCTCCTTCTCAGGAAGCTTTCTGTAAATCCAGCATCCATCTCTCTTCTTCTTGTATTTTTAACCTCTATTAGTTCATTTTCATCAGTGATAAACATGACATCCTGCTGTCCTTCTCTTTCACAATTGGGTACTTCAAACAAATGTCTAAACTTGATACAATCTATGATTGTGTATTTTGTTTAGAAAATTTGTTTAGTGACAGTTTCTCACTATGATTTTATTCATATAGTTAACAAATATTAAGTATATCCTATGGTGCTATGAGCATTTTGGTGTGTATTTCAAAATTTTCCAGAGCATCCAGTCATAATACAAATTATAATCATTTATTAATATGTACTTATTACATGTATAATATATATTGTTATATAATAGGCTCTCATTACCTGACATCATATTCATTCATTATTCACGCATTCAGCAAATATTTATTGAGTGTCTGCTTCAACCAGCATCATACTAGGCTCTGAGACTATAATGGTGAATAAACCAGACACGGTCCATTTTCTCACAAACGTTACAGTATAGTGAAAGACTGTCACTTGCTAAACAAATTTTCTGAACGAAAATCCTTGTCAGATAATTTCAACATCTCATGTTGGTGTTGGCATCTGTTGGTTGTCTTTTCTCATTCAAATAGATTTTTCCTGGGTGTTGGTATGACAAGTACTTTTCTATTGTATCCTGACCATTTTGGGTATTGTTACATTATGAGACTCCATATCTTCTATAAATCTTCGGTTTCAGCAGACCTTCTCTGACGCTGTATTTGTCGGGGAAGGGAGATGTCGCCTTCTGACTTCCTGGTTGGGGTAGAAACCCAGGTTTCCCGTTAGGCCTCCATGTGGGCAGGAAAGTACAGGTCATTACTGTTGTGCAGGAGCGGGAGCGCCTGTTCTCCACTGGTTCCCCAACCGATGCCACCGTGGTTGGGAGGTGGGGGGTGCTTCATCACTCCTCCCCCCTTGGCCTTCACTGACATGGGAGGTGGCAAAGGCAACTTATTACCGCTGGGAGATGGTGAAAGTTCTGGCTTCTCATGCAGCCTTCTCTGACACCATCCTGGGAAGGGGCTTGGGGAACCTTATTATAGGCTGGCAAGGGCGAAAGTCTAGGCTTCTCACGGGGCTATTGCTGACATAGATGAGGGCAGAACCACCGCTTTTTCCATGATACTTGGTTGGAGTATGGCAATGTGCCGGGGGTCTTAACAGTCCCGTGTTCAGTGATTCACTAGGAGGACTCACAGGACTCGTGCAGTTGTATTCATAGATGAGATTTATAGCAAAAGGTTACAAAGTCAAATCTCCGAATGAAAAGATTCATGGAATGAAGTCCAGAGGAAGCCAGGCACAAGAGTCTAAGAGTTATCTCCCAGTGAAATCACCTAGTATACACTTAATTTTTTCATCAATGAATCGTGACAACAGGATGAAGTGTTGTCTTCCAGGGAACCTCATCAGAGACTCGGTGTACAGGATTTTTTGGGAGAGGACTAGTCATATATGTACCCACCACCTATTGCCAATTCCAGACTCCTTGAAAGAAAACAGGTGTGCAGCATAAACCACATCCCTTGCATGAGTAGTCTAGGCACAGTGAGATACACTTATCATTTAGGAAAAAATTTTAAAGATTTTTTAAATTTATTTTTAGATAGAGGGGAAGGGAGGAAGAAAGAGAGGGAGAGAAACATCAGTGTGTGATTGCCTCTCACACATGCCCTACCGGGAACCAGGCCTGGAACCCAGGCATGTGCCCTAGCTGGGAATTGAACCTGAGACTCTGGTTCGCAGGCCAGCACTCAATCCACTGAGCCACACCAGTCACGGCTCATTTAAGAAAGTTTTAATATCCACTAAGGGCACTGTTTGTCAGTAAAGTTCCCAGATGCCAGCCAAGGGGTAACCTTGCAATCAGGACTTTTTGTGGACAGCAGGCTCAGGCCTCCCTTCTGCCTGAGTGGTTATTAACGGAATGTTTTCTCCCTCGCTTGGCTACACCTTTCCTGGTCCTTTGTCTAGAGAGAGCAGACTTTGGGGGGCTTTTTTTGTCTGTGCCAACTGACATGGTTGCCCACATTTTCAGCATGCAGTCTGAGAAATAAGATGCAAAAGAAAACCTAGGGAACTCACTGCCATATCTTTCAAGGTAACTAGCCTGTCCGCCTTCTCTCCACCTTTCAGTTGTCTTCCGTTTGGCGTATAATACTGTCTGAGGTATACAGCGATACTTAGCAGAAGGAGTGGGGAGAAGTGCACCTACTCCAAGTTGTCCCAGAATTGGAAGTCTCAGTATCACTTTTATTAATTAGAAATAAAGTGATTTAAATTTTTTTATTTTGAAAATAAGACATGTATATAACATAAGCTTAGTATTTTTATTGAGTTAGAACACTTGACATGAGATCTATTAAGAGAAGTTTTAAGTGTACAATACTGTATTACATGTAGGCACAAAGTTGTATACTACATCTCTAGAACTTAATTTTAAGTGAAATTGGGAGTCTTAATTTAAATATAAGGTCTAAAAATTACCAACAGGAGGAAAAATATTATGACTTGACTCTACTTACTTTAATAGCAAGGTTCATTTCTCTCAATTATAAAAATAATATGTATTCAATATGGAAAATTGATTTTACTTTTTAATTTAGTAAATGGAATGAAAATCTCAAAGTTAATAAAATTACAGGTAGCAAGAGATCCAGATTTATTTAATTTTGCTATCATTCTATAGGGAAAATATTGAGAGAAGAGGAGAAATTCTCCTGTGGTATAGAACTAAAGCAGGCCCCAAAGATGGCCCTGCAGGCCGTCTCCCCTACATTACATAGTGTTAACAGTTAAACCTGTACAGCTTGTTTAGCTCTAAGGCCATGTGCATAGGAGACGCTGTCTTCCCAGTCACGGGAGACATAATTACCAATGTCCCTACCCACAAATTCTAGACTAATGAACTATTTCTGAGATGGAATTTTAGTATAATATATTGCTGCCTAATCAACATTTGATAAATTTGAAATCTTAAGAACATCAAATTGTTATTATGTTGCAGTATTTCACATTATGAGGGCAATTTTCATTTATTTGTTTTTATATCCACAATGACTCACAAGTGGATAAATTAATATCTCCCATGCTTCCATAAATATTAATGAAATGTCTAGACTGTTACAATCTAAACATTTACAACATGACAAAGCAAGCTTTGATCACCAAGAAGCTATCTGTAATGAATAGACTGCCATTTCTTTATTCATTATACATCCCATCATCAGGAAGCATTTCCTTAGCAATGTGTTTATGTCCATAGAGCATTAGAAAGGGCTCTAGAAGCATCCTTGCTGAAAATTATCCTCCTGACCTTGAGGTAATCAATTTCCCTGACCTCAGATATTATTAATAAAAATGAATTTATTGAATAATAAAAATATTTTTTAATTCTGTATTTCATAGTCTCTGGTGTTTAATTCAGTAGTTCTCCAACAACATTCTGTGGACCTGTGCTAGATTATGACATAGTTTCCATGAGTCTTCCACTTGCAAAATCAGAAGTATAAGGATCATAGTACATTGTTCATAAAGCCAAATGGAAGAATCATGTTCTTTCTTTTTATTGATAATTATTGCTACTTCTCTCAAGTACACATTTGTCTTTCCTGGAATTTCTAGAGCCTTATTATTCATACTGAAATAAACTTATAGAATTTGCATTTAGTATTTAGAATTTCATTGCAAAAATCACAGTGGTACATTTTTCCTTGGTACTGTATAAATATTACCTCAAGTAATTTGTACTGAAATATTATTTCTGGTTTTAAGTAACAGAAACTTAATCAGGCTAGCTGGGCCCAAAACGTGGGTGGAGGCCAGAAGGGAGGTATTAGCAGAGTGCAGTGCCTGACACGGAGTGCTAGCTCAATGTTGAACCCAGAACCAAGGCAAGGTTAAGGCCCTTGACAATAAATCCACATATTTATTCCTACAGCACTGCTATTAATGTGACTTTGACTGCCAGTCTCTGCGTCACTTAGTTCCAAATCCCCAAATTCTGGGATCAAATCTTATTGATCTAACTTAGGCCACATGTCTAACTCTGGACCAACCAACTCTTCCAAGGGCATCAGGTTTTTCCTAAGCCTGCCCCTGTCTACTAGGGAGAGTTGTCAGGGAAGAAGGCCTCCCTGTAGGTCAACCTCCCCAGAAGTGTCTTTCACACTGATAGTTGATGGCGTTCTCCTCCTGACAGGTCTCATTACTCTCTTCTCTCCCTAACATTTTAGTTAATTCAGTATTCATTTATACAGGTTATTCCTTAGTCATAGTCACATTTTATCAGTAAGCAAATCATTTTCTCCATCTATATCTCTGCTCCTTGGATTTACATTAATTTTAAATTCTACCACCAGCAAATGTATTTTATGCTATCACTCTTACTAGCATATATAAAAAGCATTAAACAGTTCTAAATTAGTCCATGCTTCTCAAACATTGAAATATTTCATATTTTAAATTAACACAGCTCTCTCCATTAAATATTTCTGAGAATTGTTCCCTCTGAATTTGATTACATTTTAATAACTCCAATTTTGACATGAGTCACAGTCATCATTCTCTTTTTGGTATGGTGAATCTAACCTATAATTCTTTTTTCTCTTCATTACTTCCCCATGATAATATTCCTAATTAACAATGACAATTTATTTACATTTATTCATGTAAGCACAATAGATATTGTATTTAATTCTTACAACAACCTGATGAATGTCAGATTAAAAATTTTTGCTCCCAAAAGAAAGGCAAACGGTGTTTTCTGCATATTGGTCATAGTTTGAGAAAATCACTTGTAGCAGTCTTTAAAACCGAAATTTGCTGCTTGGTGCTCCACCTCTGACCTCGGTTTAATTCATTTTCATCTTCTTCAACAAGGCTTAGAAATGCAACCTTAGGACTCTAATTAACCACAGACATATCACTGGCATTGCTTTTTAGACATAGTAATTTTTATTTCCAATCAGACATCTGGTACTACTACTTCCAGGTTTCTTCTGTATCACCTGAGGTGGATGTGATGTTTTTATGACCATGAGAAATGAAAATTCAAACATTACTTAATTAGCTGCCTACTTGCCTTTTATTGTTTTTGGTTTTTGTTTGAATAAGCTGCTCCAATGATCTTTCCATTTCCCAACTACATCCAATTTCTGATTCTGTTCTCTGTCCGAACTGGCTCACTCTTGGATAATTCGGCTGGTTCCCTTACCATTGACTAATCACTGACACCTGCCAATATCAATATGTCTAAGAACGAGATAGTGGGGATGGTTGCACACATTGTAAATGTAGGAAAAGTGAATTGTAAACTTTAAAATGGTTAAAATGTGAACTTTATATTATGACTCTTACCTCAATTTAAAAAACCCATTTGTTAATATTCTATGAAATCTCCATTGTCTAATGCCTTCATTATATAAAATAATTCCAAGATCCCATCCATGTTCTTTTCTCCAAGAACAGCAGCTCAGTCTCTCATCTTCTGAGTTTCTTTGCTTTATTAAGTTCACTCATTCTTTATTTCCATCTTTTAGCTTGTTGTGAAAGCTGATTTATGCTTTCCTGAAGGGAGGCATTTTCTTCCATCCTTTATTGAGACCTTGAGTTGTTCATTTAGCTGATGTATTTTTAAGTCTGTTTTGGCTGCAGCTTCTTAAAACTGAATATAATCTAATGTATTTTCTGTTTTTATTTTTCAATTATAGATGACATACAACATCATGTGGGTTTCAGGTGTACAACATAGTGATTAGAGAACTATATACCTTATGAAGTGATCACCACAATAAGTATAATACCCACCTGGCACCATGTATAGTAATGAAGCATTTTCTAAAACTCAGGTCTTTCTTGTAATGTCAGCTATCAGCCCAGCTTATTCCAAATGTCTGGATTTCTCTTCGAAGTCTCTCTTTTAGTTCCAAGTGTAGAGTCAGATATTTCCAGGTTTATTAATGGCCACCAGTTTTTGTACTTATGATCATTTGTTCTGAAGCCTGATTTATAGTAAAGAAGATTTAAAGCCTACAGATTCTATCTGAATGAGGCTAAGCTTGTAAATATATTGATGTCTTTCCTGCACAAGGGCAGAAAGTCCAATGACCAATCCTTTATTTTTGTTTGCATAAAGTTATATTTTTAATAATTAAAAACCTGACTATGACTGCAAATATCATTATATCTGACAGCTCTTGGGGATCTGCCCTACAGTTTGAGAAGCATTGTTCTAGTTAACTGTTTCTCATTTGTGAGCTATCAGTTCAAGTGCCCTTTCCTTAGGTAGGCTTTTGTGAACCTACAGACGGAGTCAGGTCCATATTATATATGGCGTTCCATGGTTACTTTCCCTCTGTTTTAGGATTCACTCATTTTATGTGTGTGCTTGTAGTGTATTTTCACTGCTGTCTAAAAATCCATGACACGGATAGATCATTATTTCTTTTTCCTATTAGTAAAATCAAATCAGTCAATAGAAAATTGAATCTTGCCAATGTTTTTGCCTCTTAGAAACTACTACGGGCCATCATGCATTGGAGTTTCCTTACAGGTGTCTCTTGCTATACATGTACACAGATTTTTAAAAAATTTATCCTTTGAAATAGAATTGCCTTGTATATGATAATGTTCTTACTTTACTGGGTGATGCCATGTTGCTTCTCAAAGTTGTGCCAAATTATGTCCCTACCAGGAGTATGAAAGTTTACATCACTCTACATTCTTGCCAAAACTTGGTACTGTCTCATTTTTACATTTATGCCAGTCTAGTGAGTTGAACTGGTTTCTCATTACATCTTTAATTTGCACTTCTCTGATGACCATTGAGACTGAGGTTTTTTACTGTTTCTGGGCATTTGGATTTTCTCTTTTGTGAATAGACTTTTTGCCTGTTATCTATATGGTTGTTTGTCTTTTCCTTATTCGTTTATTTAGGAATTATTTATACATTCTGAACACTGATATTTTGTATTGTGACTATCTTCTTACAGTTACGCTTTTTAAAATTCTCTTTATCATGTCTTTTGTGGAACAGAAGTTTTTAATTCTAATGATGTTTAATGTTTTATTTTTTTTATTTATGGGTTGCTTTTTTTTGGTATCTTGTATAAGAAAGCCTTTCCTAGCTTAGGTCATACAGATATTCTACATTTTCTTACAAAATTTTTAAGTTTACCTTTCATATTTAATTCATATGAAATTGAAATTTGACTATAGTGTGAGGTAGGAATCCATTCTCACGTGGTCTTGGTTTCTTGTATAAAACAAGCCTGGTGATAGGCCATCCAGCAATTCTAATCAAATATATATGCTCTAGAAAGAGACTCTTGGATAGAAGCAGCAGGAGACATATATGAACAAGTTCATTGTAGCACTATTCATAACGGCAAAACAACTGGTAACAACAGGAGGAATTTAATATGGATAACTAGGTAAAAAGTGTTGGCAGAGCTGAGAATAAGAAGGTGGGGCATCTCAGAGATCAACAACTGCAGGGAGCCACTATCATATCTAGGGATATGGTGTCATTGGAGCCCAGGAACCAGGGTATATGGCAGGACCTGGAACTTAGAAAGCTTCTAGCACCACTGGATGGACTGTGCAGCCAGAGTTACCAGCAAGAGCTGGACCATGGATGAGACACGGCCACTGCCAGAGATGCTGCCCAAAGCAGAGAGAGAATGGGAGAAATACTCCGCCTTCTCCCTCCTCTTGCCCTCCAGTCTACTATCTATGCCCCTATTGGCCAAATTTACCAGAAGTCGGTGGGCTAGGTGGCTTGAGAAATGTGGGTGCTGGGGTCAGCACCCTGTGATGCAGAGCAAAGGACAGGGTATGGATCTGAGTGTTAACAGGCCAACCATGAGCCCAGGACTCCTCCTTGTCCGGCCCTAATTTACCTTCTCTTCCTCATTTCTACCACTCCCTGTCCACTTAAATTGTTGTCTCCAGCCATGTCAGATTATCGGGTATTGTCAGGCCGTGCCATGAACATTCACATTCCCTAGCCCTTTGTTCAGACCGTACCCTCAGCTTGGAATCCTTCCTTATCTCCCCTGAAGTCTTACACATCATTCAAATATTACCTTATGCCCTCATCTTTGAAGCATTTCTCCTTAGTCACGTTTGTGAACTTCTTGCCCTCCAAACATCCTTTTAATATTGAGGTTTCTAGAAAGCTGTCCTTGGTCTTCTTTTTATCCCATGTTACTTGGCGATTTTAGTGGGTGATTTTATCTATTCCTATGGCTTTCAACTTCCACTTAAGTAGTGATGATTCACAGATTTTGCCTTTCCTAAACCCCAGACCAACATACATAGTTAATGATAAGACATTTCCACTTGCCTGTTCCATAATGCCTCAGACTCAGCCTGTCTTAAAACTCAACTCATCACCAACTAAACTCCCTCTCCTAGTATAATTCTGTATTTTACTCAGTTGCAATGGCCAGTCTTTAGAAATCATCCAGTTCTACTCCTTTCTTCTGATCCCTTCCCCAGTTACAGTCACACCAAGTCCTGTCAGTACTACCTCATTTACAACTCTCAAATTTGCACTCTAAAGGTTTGACAACATATATTAAAAGTCTTACAGATAGCCCTGGCCAGGTGGCTCAGTTGGTTGGAGCATCATCCAAACACCAAAAGGTTGCGGGTTTGATCCCCAATCAGGGCACATACCTGGATTGAGGGTTCGATCATTGGTTGGGGTGTGTACGAGAGGCAACTAATTGGTGTTTCTCACATCGATATTTCCCTGTCTCTCAAAAATCAATAAGTATATCCATGGGTGAGGATTTAAAAAAAAGTCTTAGATATGTTGTAGGTTGAATTGTGTTCCCCAAAATTCACATGTGGGAGTCCTAACACCTAGTATGTCAGAATGTCACCTTATTTAGAAATAGAGTCATGATGATAGCTGAGGCCATACTGGAGAAGGGTGGACCCCTATTCCAATATTACTGGTGTCCTTGTAAAAGGGTAATTTGGATACAGGAACCTAGGGAGAATCCCATGTGAAGATGAAGACATAGAAGTGACACAGCAGACACCAAGGAATGCCAAAGATTGCCATCAAACCACCAGAAGCTCAGAGAGAGGAACGGAACAGGTTTTCCCTCACAGCCCCCGGAAGAAATCGGCTCTGTCAACAGCTTGATCTTGGACTTCTGGCCTCCAGAACTGGGAGCCAATATGTTGTTTAAGCCAGCTGCTTTCTTTCAGCAGCCCTGGAAAATTAACACAATATCCGTACTTTTTGACCAGAATTTTCACACTTAGAAATTAATCCTATGAAAATAATTACACAAGTGAACAAAGGAGTTCATATAGGGATATTGACAACAGTAGTGTTTATAATTGTATAATAGAAACAACCTAAGTGTTTTACGGTGGGAGATAAAATTCATAAATTACAGTATATTCAAACAGTGGAATGTCACGTCGCTTTTTAAAATTGTATGTATAGTAGGGAGAGAAAAGCATTCACAATATATTTAAGCTGCTTCAAGGAGGTTACAAAAGATGGTGACTGGCCTCTATCCTAAAGCTATCTGTTGGCAAAGAATAAGCTTATTAGTATAAATTCAGGTATGGTAAAAAGGGGCTTGTCACTCCTATCAGGAAATTCGTAGAGTTTTAGAAGCTCTGTGCCAGGCACAAAGACGAAACACACACACACACACACACGCTGGGTGTCAGAAGGTCCCAAAGAATTAGAATGGATTGCCCCATTCTATCTCTTGGAAGGTCTCAGAGTCGCTAGACTAGAGCAGAAGACTGTAGCATGCCCCACAATGCCTTCTTTGCTCAGCAGTGCTGACAGCAACAGCTCCCTTGGAAGAACTTTTCCCACATCCTTTCTCTGCTCCCATTTTACACCATTTGATAACCTCATCTGCCTACAGGGGTCCCGGAGTCTTGGAACTAGTGGGTTCACATTTCATTTGTAAATTATGCCCACCGGTGAGCTTGTTCCACCTCCATGCTGGCATCCAAATCTACTGTTCTGGTGTGTCACTTGAGACTGAGGCAGAAAGTGTCCCATGTTATCCCCTAAAATGTGTGTGTGAAATGTATGCTTGTTCTCTCCCTCTCCGCCTCACTCTTTACTAAGCCTAGTTAACTCCTATCAAGTTTTCAACATGTAGGATGCTTTTACCTTCCTGCCATTCAGTGACCCCACAGAATGTGCTAATCCCTCCCATTTGTATTTCCATGGTAACCTTGGGCCACCTTTATCATAAGTAATCCATTCCACTTTGTATTAAAACCATTTATGTGTCTGTCCCCAATCCCAAGGGATTGGAAGCTTTTGGGGACAAGAATTCTTGAGATTTACTGTTAACATATTCAGACTAACAAAAAATTTTAAGTTACCATTAGCAATAGCATTGAAAACATAAAATATCTAGGAATTAATGTAATAAAAGATATGTAAGACCTCTATGTCGAAAACTAAGTCTCAGTGAGATCTTGAGAAACTTGACAAGCTACAATTCAAAATTTGATTCCAAAATTGATACAGAAATGCAAAGAGCCAGGATCCTTTTGAAGAAAATAAAACAGAGAGTTGGGAGGACTTGCTCTACAGCATATCGAGACTTCTTGCTTAGCCAGAGTCATTGAAACAGTTTGGTATTGGCACAAGGATCGACAGACAAACCAGAGCAACAGAATGGTGAGTTCAGAAACAGATCGACTCAGATATGCACACTCAGTTTATGACACAATGGCTCTGTAAAGCAGAGGGGAAGCAGGCTTACAAGAATCATGCATAAAAATATTAAATTTAAATCAAGAATTTAGGGAAGCTACAGGACAAGAGATTTTTGTAGCATATATAATTGACAAGGGACTTGCATTCAGAATATACAAAGGATTATAAAACAAAAAGCAAATGACAAACAATCTAGAAGAAAATTGGGGAAGAGACTTGAACAATTCACAAAAGAGGAAGTCCAAAAGCCCAGTAAATATGAAAAGATACTCGGCCTCCTTAGCAATTAGGGACATGCAAGTTAAAAAAAAAACACCACCAGTAGAATGGCTACAATTAAAAAGACTGGCTACCAGTGGTGGCTAGCATACAGAGCAATAGCAACTCTCACTGATTGCTGTTGCGGGGTACATTGGTGCAGATACTTTAGAAGGCAGCTGGCGTTATCTCAGAAAGTTGAATACCTACAGACACTGCGGCCCAACAGTTCTTTTCAAGGGAAATGTGTGCACTTGAACACCAGGGGACAAGTTCCAGAATGCTGATGGCAGCATGGTTTGAAGTAGCCCCAAACTGGAATTCGGGTGTTCACTAACCCAAATGGTCATTTATAGCAGAATGAATAAGCAAATGTTGTATTTATATGATGTAATACTGCAGTGAAAATGAATGAAACTGCAGTTTCACACAAGAACATAATTGAATCTCAAACACAATGTTAAGCAGAAAAAGCTAGCTACCGAAGAATTCATACTATATGATTCCATTCATGTACAATTCATGAACAGGCAAAACTAAATTAACATGTTTAGGGACTCAGGTGGTCAAACAGAAGAAAGTGACTATGTTAAAGTCAGTTTATAGACAGTTGGGAAAAAGAGTGTGGTGGGCACTTCTAGGGGTGTTAGCAAGCTTCTATTTCTGGATAGTGGTTAAAGTGTTTTTTTAAATAATAATTTGTTAAGTTATATATACGATTGTATTTTTATGCACTTACCATTTTTTAATTACTTCCTTATCTTCATAACAGCATATTACACTAACTAGCAAATTAAAAGGATCGATGTCGTGGGACTCTTAATTGCAAATAACAGAAAATGCAACAAAAACTGGCTTAAGCAAAAAAGTAACTTACTGGCTGATATAATTACAGAATAGGGGGTGGACATGCTGGCTTCAGCTGAGTCTTACATTAGGGCTCATATACTGTGTCCTGCTCCTGTTTTCTTTTTATGTCTTGGGTTCTTTTACATGCTTTGGCATATTTTTAAGTAGGCTCTTCTCTTTTGGATCCAAGATGGCTGCTTGTAGTCCCTGAAATTAAAGGATTCCTTTTTTAGGTCTAGCAGAAAAGAGAAACTTTGCTCTTCCTCATAGTTCAGCCAAAAGCCCTGGTGTTGAATCTTGCCCTGATGGTTAAGGTTTGATTTGGGTCATGGGTTTTTCCCTGGACTATTCACTGTGGGAGATAAGATAAACTCATTAATCCATCCATGATCAGTGACCAATCGACTACATAGCTAGAACACTCAAGGTGGTATTGGGGAGGCACCTAATAAATGTCTATGACAATCAATATCCATTCTATTTCACTGAATATCAGGCTTGAAAAGAAACACATGATTTTCTATTATTGCCCATTTCTGGCTTAATCAGAATGAAGACAAAGAAAATGGCTGGGTAGGATAGAGGTACACCAGCTGATCTTAAATTTGAAAACAAGAACAGCAATGCATTTTTTTTTTTCCTCCCTGCTGCTGTTAGAGATTCAAAAACAGTCACAAACACTCAGGTTAATTAAAAGCAAAGCTGGCTTGTAAGATGTAACAACTAAGGCAATGAGTGAAACTTGATTGGATCTTGGTTGGAAACATTGTATCTGTAAAAGAATTCAGGGATAACTGCGAAAATTTTAATATTGGTTGGACAGTAGAAGGTTTCGTGAATTATAATTCAATTTCTGAGGTGTGGTAATGGTATTTGGCAATATTGGAGAAAGCTCTTATTTTTAGAGAAGGAAGGCTGGAGTATTTAGGGTTGCAGTGCATTGTTGTCTGCAACTTACTCTCAGACAGTTTAAGGAATCACACACATAGATAAAGCAAATATTGAAAACTTTAACCATTTTTGAATCTAGACGGTAAGTATATGAGTGATTGTAATATTCTTTTAATTCCTCTGTATATTTGAAACTCTTCCAAATGAAAGTTTGGGTAAATAAAAAATTTTTTGGAAAAAATCTGAAAAATCCAAACTAAACAAAACCTGGTTTGCTTCTATGTTTTTTCCCTCCTACAGACTCACGTAAAAATTAGATGCACAGAAGGTAGAAAAAGATAAATTTATTTTGGTATTAAAACAATATAAGTTCTATTGCTTTCACAATTTTCCATAAATGTTCTAAAATTGGTTATGATGGTTGCACAACTGTAAATATACTAAAAACTACCGAACTGTACATTTTAAAATAGGTTATTGTATGGTATGTGAATTATATCTCAAAAAGAATGAATCTCCCTTTACCCATGTTGACTAAGAAAATTGGTCACACAACACATAAGACATTTCAGTTAATTACAGACTGCATATATGATGGCCCCATAGGATTATAATGGAGCTGAAAATCACCCAGTGACATCATAGCCCGTGTAATGTCACAGCAAAATGCATTACAATTGCTTACAGTCCTCAACACAGTAACCTGCTGTACAGGCTTGTAACCTAGGAGCAATAGGCTATATACCATGTAACCTGGTGTGTAGGAGGCTGTACCATCTAGGTTTATGTGTGTGCACTCCAGGAGTTTCACACAATGACAAAATTGCCTAACAATGCATTTCTCAGAATGCAGTCATAAGCCACTCACGACTATTTAGTTTTCCTCTTAGAATTGGCTTTCAAAATCAAACCTTGGGGGTAGCTAGAGTAAATGAGACTTTATATACCATTTAGACTTTTCTATTCAAGAAAGTTAACTTTTTGAGTTGAATAGAGAAAACCTCAAAGTGCCCAGAAAATATTAGGAACTAATAAAATGGGTGAATAAAGGAATATGTAAACATTCTCCTTTCCACATATTTTCAGTGTTGGCTAGCCAAGTTCTTTGGGTTTTGGTCCCATTTTGAGAAGTCTGTTATATGAGATCTTATCTCTGGATCTGGAAGGTAGTAACTAACTGTCCCTCAGTTATCTGAAGATTTGCAACAAAGGACTATTTCTGTGTGATTATTAGCAATAGTCAGCTTTATAAGGAATTCAGAAACTAGGTTTTTTGGAATGTCCAGAGCTGTAACTAATATGCATCTTCCAAACTTTGTGCTGACTTCCTCCTCAATGATGAATACATTTAGTGAACAGGAAGGTAACCTTTAGAATCCTGAATGGTTTGCCTTTCTATAGTTCTAAGCACTCCACTCCTTTCTAGTACCTGAAGCTAATTCCTTTTATGACCAAGCTGTGACATTTGGGTATTTCCTTAAGCTTGGTTCTGGGTACTTACCATAAATTTTGCTCCTGACCTTTCCTGTTTTGGGTGCCTCTAGAAGGCACTTGACACAGCGATCGCTCTCTGTCTTTTGAGCAGTCCTCTCTAGTACCCCTTGTCTGTTTTTTCTAGACTTTCCTATTTCGTTTTATTTGGCTACCTGCTTCTGGCAATGCGTAGCTTTCCCAAAACTGGATCTGCAGCAGTGGAGTAGCAGTAACCCTTTTATGACCAGAGTAATTTTCTTTACTTGTTTTGAACTTCAGCATTTACAGGCAGCTGCTATAAAATTCAAAGGTGAAAAAAGACATGTGGCTTTTTCCTTTTAGAAGTCCAGACTACTTACAGTGAGGGTTTATAGGGCTTTGAAGCCATATTTTTCCTCTTTGAAAAAAGGAAAGATGAGAGCCAAGGTAGGCCCTTCCTTCATTTAAACAAAACACACCAACCTGGTAACAAAACTAAGGTAATATTCTCAAGATTCTGCAATTCACGCTAGAAGTATAAATAAAAACAATTAGAATTTGGCATTATATAGATTTTGACTTTTTTGTAGTGTTTGTGGCCTTTTATTTTCTTGAATGAGAGTAATAAAGTTGTTAAAACTGGGAGGAAACCAAGGGATGAGGCCTTGCTATCTTGGGCAGTTTCCTACTCCAGTCATTAGTCATGTGGTCTCTGTAATTTCTTACTTACCAGGTTATATTAAGAGGCTCATAAAACGGACCCCCTGGGATGTAGCAGGCTTAATGATTATTCTAAAGTACTCTAAGGCAGCAGGATGAAAGGTGACTGTAGTTGTGAATACAAGTCCCAGAAATTTTAAAAACTTGATTTCTATAGAAAGCATACTAGTGAAAGGGAAGTTACTCTGAATTTGATTGACTTATACCTCTAGTAATTACATTTTTTAAGTGCAGTTCCTTTTACAATTTTAGCACGATGCAAAGGTTGCTCAGAATTGGGGGGGTTATCATTCAAAGTGCAGAGGCCAGAGACTTGAATTTCCAAGGAGGGCCCCCAACACAGGAATTTAGACTTAAATACATTAATTTCTCCAATAACATGCAGAAGTTGGGGCTTTCCAATTTCAGGATGATCCAGTATAGTTGCAACATTTTACCTCCGGGTGTGTATCTTCTATGTAATAGGCACTGACAACATCAAAGGCTATAGTGGTTTCTAGTAGCAACCGGCTCTCCAGGAACTAACCAAAGAAAATGCAAGGTACAGTGTAGGGTGTTTTTGGTTTTGTTTGTTTTGGAGGATGCAGGGATTCGTGGAAGGTCGTGGTAAGGCAGTGCAGTAGAAAAACGGGATTAACAGTCCTCTCAACGCGAGGAAGACTAGCGACATCTTTGATTCGTTCTGTGCACACAAAACGTGTTTCAGGATTTGTATTGTGGGGAAGTGGGGCACAGGTCCTACTCTAAAAGATGTGTTGACATTTAAATTAGGGGAGCAGTGCTGGTCAGTGCTAGTGACTCGGCAGAACTTTGACCTTGGGAAGCGGGCGTGTGTACTCTGATCTGTTTTGAACTTCAGATCAAAAGACTAGACAGACAAAATACGATTTAATTTCATACTACAGAAAACTTGAGCAAGTTTTCAAAATTAAGGGGTCGGAATTTTTCAGTTAAGGATACTCAGTGAACAGTGCCAATTCATTTATTCATTCATCCACTCACTTATTAAACCGCGGTTTATTGAACTCCTGTTCTGCGCTAGTCATGGGGTTGACAGTCTAGTCCAATCACTGAGGGAGTTAAAAAACATTCTGGCATCGTTTCTACTGCGGTTGCACCGGGAAAGGATCAGCCCCTCCAATTCTCCCACGTGGTCCCAGCAGGTGAGTGTGGGTGTGAGCACGCGAGGCTCTGGGTGTTCGGAGGGTGTGACAGCGCACGTGTGTCAGAATGGCGCGTGTCACAGTGCGCGGGCAGGTGTCGGCATGGTATGCGTTTCCATAGCCCCCAGAACCTAACTGTGTGGGCGGCGGGAGGCGCGTGTCTCCCACCCATATACGGGAGGCTGTACGTTAACCACCGGACCCGTGCAATTGTGAGTGGACGCGGGAGCGCGCGCGCGCGCGCGGGTGTTAAGCGGGGGGAGGGGCGCGCCGCGTTGGCCGCGCCGCGCGCAGGCGCAGAGCACAGGAGCCCGGCCGCGGCCGCTGCAGAGTGCCGGGGGCGGGAGGAGCGAGCACTGGAGCCATGGCCGCCGCCGGTTGCTGAGGGGCTCGTACCGCGAGCGCATGCTGCCGCGGACGATGGTGACCGCACGGGTCGGACCGTTGCCGCCGCCGCTGCCGCCGCCTCCCAAAACTCAGCAACGAAGGCCCGGCGCGGAGAAGCCGCCGCTGTGAGCCCCGCTGTCCCGGCTGGTCCCCGCCGCCGCCGCCGCCGCAGCCCGAGAAGAACGGGAGGGCGGTCGAGAGAGCCGGGGAGTTGCGGAGCCCGCCAGCCCGCCGGCGGCGCCGCCTCGCGGGCAGGGAGGCCGCAGCCCGAGGTGACCGAACCTTACGCCCCGGCTGGCCCCTTCCCATCACGGCACCCTCCGTCCGCCGCCCGCATCCGCCCTCCCCTTTCCTCCCTTCCCCCATGCCGTCGCCCGCGCCTTCCTCTTCTCTCCCCGCGCCCCTTCCCCCATTCACCTCCCTCCTCTCCTTCCAGCTTCGGCGGCGTCC